>JAOEJI010310658.1:0-11376 GCA_025448255.1 Umimayanthus chanpuru | reverse complement strand
ATTTTTCACGAGTTTCGTAAGTAAATATCGATATATAGGGGGCTACCCGTTGTTTGATCGTCGTGTTTTAAAACTTATTTCATTTATAGTAATAAAGTATACTTATCCAAAAATTAGCCTCTTGTTGAGGGAAATGGAAGGAGACATAACCAGAGCAATGAAACTCAGCGCCGTACTGTCCCGAGCAATAGCCGCAGCATAGTGTTCAGTTTAGTGGATAATCAGGCGATTCCATCGTACATTCACAGCCAAACATATCGAAGTTCAAACGTATGCATCTGAATGTTCTTATCAATATAATCATCAGTTTCTCCGCAGTTCCCGGGATGCAATTAGATCAATTCCCGCGAAATAGGACTTGTCGTAATAGTTAGTAAACGGCAATCTCAATTAAATGAATCCGCAAGTATACCTGTACCGTTCTAGTACCAGCTATTGTTTTTAGGGTTCCATGGGGTTTTCTTTAATCGGTAATTTAATATGCTTTTGTCATTTTAGGCAACCAAAGGTTACAGAATCACTCGAGTGTTTATCACAGGACGGGATGCAACATATCCATCCAAATTTTTGAATTTTAAAATTAAGCCTACTTTACTCTCAGCTAATTAACAAACTACACGGATATGACTGATAGATGACTCGACATGAAGTGTTTTAAACTGATTTTTGTTGACACGTGAAGTTGATTGATTTTAAACTCTCAAAACTTTCACAAATTAACGCTCCGAACACACTTTCATAGTTGTGAAAACATTTAAAATCATTGTTGGAATTGGTCTACGCAGAAGAAGTTCTAAATTTGAAGAACCTAATTAAAAATCTCTCCATTTGAAACTAAACTCAATCTGAAAATCTTGATATGATAGTATCCTATTGATCCTAGTATATAGATCTTCCAGTTAATTAATGTATTTCCCGCGTACGTGAAGTCGATTGCTACCCAACGCAGTACGACTTATGTTTCCTTCTCACACCCTTAGCTTGTGTTTTACAGATCCGATTTTCAAACTTATAGTGCCACGTCGCCGCTGAATAACACACCTGCCTCAATCAAATATCCGGAACATCCCATAATGATTGGGCTCTGAATCAGCACACTGTACACAAAAATTTTTTGTGTAAAAGGATGTTATTATTTTGTTAAATAACCAACCAACTGGCTTACTCTAATCTAATGTGGAATAATTGTTTATTTCCAGTTTGGAATGTCAGCAGTAGACTATGTGGCAGCAAGTGGTAACAAGGAGGTGTTACAGCATTTGTTGGACTTGGGGGTCGACATGAATGAAAAGGATGCGGTAGGTACACCACTGTATAAGTAGCAATGCATTCCTTGAGATGTATTATTGTTTGCAGCCAGAGAGAAAGTGAAAGCAAGTGGTACCTATTGCACTGGAAACAGAATTTTTTTACTTAGCACATTGTACACGAAAAAGGATGTTATTATTGTTTACATACGCTTGGAAAAAGAGAAAGCAAACTGTACTTTATATTGCACTGCGAAACCCAAGTTTTTGTTTACAAGTTGTATTCTTCTTTCTTAGTGTAATGTGTATCGTTTGCTTCTACTTCTGAATACGCGACCTCACTTTTGTTGCTGTTTTTAAGGAAAGTGGAACTAAGAACAAACAAACACGGGTATTTGGGCACAGCACTATTAAGTCTTCTCCTTCATCATATCCTTCCTAATTAAATGCTACAATTGAACTAAGTTAGACACTCGCTCGCTTCTCACTGTTCCTCTTGTAGAAATTTCCTCTTTTGGTCAACGTGCATTTTTATGTCTCCCCGGACCTTTCAGTTGCTTAAATTAGACGTCAGTATTTTACAACTGTATTTTGAATATTTTTATTTAAGTTTTCTCTTTGTTATAAATTGGTCAGAAAAATGTTGAAAACTGAAAGTCTATTAGATTCACATTAACGGTGATAACAATAATGTATTACCTCAATTAAACATTAAATTTTATTGAATCTGTTGAAGAGAGTACGCGAATTTTCATTGGTTCAGTGAGTGTCTGTTGCTGGAATAAAATCTGGATGTTTTTATGGCTGATGTAAACAGGTTTCCCGATTATATTAAAGCAATAAAGTTTATATACTTTTTGAGCAAAAGAAAAATTTTTTTTTCTCAAACCAGCCGCTTTAGAGAAACCGATGTAATGTTGCTGATTTTTTTCACGTGAGTAAGACTTGCTTCTTGTTGTGGTATGCTCTTCAACAAAAAGGATGATTATCGTTGCACGAAATGCCGCTAATATTAACTATCACATTGTTTTGATAAAAGGACGATCAAACAGAATTTTCCACAGCTTCAGCCTTTTCTCGTATTCCGCAAGATATGATTCATGCAAAAACTCATGTTCAAAGAACACCAGTCTAGCAGTCAACAGCTTTATATTGACAACTATACCAAGCGTTGAGTCGATAGTGATAATGTTAGGAGCGCTAGCAAGTTTTTAGCCTCTAAAGGGAGAGAGCAAGAATAGGGGGAGAGGAGAATGGAGTAGGGAGGAGAGCAGGGGAGAAGCAGGCTTCCTTTCTTCTTTCCACCCAGTTTCCCTCTTCTTCATATTTTCTTTGTTCCCCCCCCTCCTCCGTCACCCCCAGCCCATCTTGTACTTTTAGCGCTTACTTATGCATGGTATCTATTTCCTGAGCAAGCGTGTGTTTAAAACAAGACCTTCAACTTATACTCTTTTTTTACAAGAACCAATAAAGGCACATTGTTCCAATTTTTTGGCGAGTTCAGCCTCAAATTGTTTTTAATCTGTTCTTATTTCTATAAGCGGTTGCCGGAATTGAAGAAAACACAAAATGAGAAACAAGGCATTGTAACCTGACTGGGCAACTTCAGTCCAGTCCCACATGCATAGTTTGGGACAATGATTTGATATAAAATGAAAAACACTGTGAATGTTTTTCTGTTCTTCACTCTACTGCTAAGCTAAATTACGAGTTTCAGTCAGGTTTCTACCTGAAAAGATTTCATATTTATTGGGACTCAGCCTGAGCTTGTTCTTAAAAAGTTTTGGCCAATTTGAGCATCGCTGTTTCTTTTAGGCCAAACAAAAAAATATGTGTGTTTCCGGTTACCGACCGTCCCTAAATTTAAGTCACCGACCCTGAGTTTTTTACTGTCGTTTTTGGTTTTTCACAACTGATTCTTCTCGCAGAAAAATGTTTTCAGTTTCAAGTCTGTTTTTGTTGCAACTTATATTAAAACTAACTTTACTAAGGCCAAACAAAAAAATATGTGTATTTCCGGTTACATGCTTCTTAAAATTAGGGTAGGTAGGTCGGATTATATTTTTATTTTTTGAAATAATTTTAGATTTGCCTGAAGTACTTTTTATAAAAACAGAACTAGTATATCTACATTTTCAGTCTGTCACGTGGTGTCACGGCTCGTTGCTGCTTCATTATCATTGGCTAACAGTTTGATCTCGGCTGACGTGTTAAGTGCAGCACGCAAACGCTACAAAAACACTTTTAGTAAAGTTAGTTTTAATATAAGTTGCTACAGAAACAGACTTGAAACTGAAAACATTTTTCTGCGAGAAGAATCAGTTGTGAAAAACCAAAAACGACAATAAAAAACTCAGGGTCAGTGACTTAAACTTTGGGACGGTCGGTAACCGGAAACATACATATTCTTTTGTTTGGCCTAAAAGTGTTTTTGTAGCGTTTGCGCGCTGCACGCAACACGTCAGCCGAGATCAAACTGTTAGCCAATGAAAATGAAGCAGCAACGAGCCATGACACCACGTGACAGACTGAAAATGTAGATATACTAGTTCTGTTTTTATAAAAAGTACTTCAGGCAAATCTAAAATTATTTCAAAAAATAAAAAAATAATCCGACCTACCTACCCTAATTTTAAGAAGCATGTAACCGGAAACATACATATTTTTTTGTTTGGCCTTAAGTTGTTGTTATAAAAAAGCGTGCATCCAACCACAAAACGGCTACGGAAACGTTTTGATTAAGGTCTTACGCCATTAAATTTGCAAAATATCATCTTAACGATTTTCTGCGATAATTATTTCGCCCATGTTGATCGCATGCCTCATTTTTAGTGTTTGCTCCTCACATTTCAGAATTAAAATAGTTTACTTCACGGTTGAAATCATAAGTATGAATTAGTATCAAGTCAAATTCTATCTGTCAAGGTGGGAACTTCATTCATTTGATAATAGAAAGGAGAACGAGATCCTAAGACGTTACAGTGTGACGTAAAATGCTTGTTTGTGAAGACTGAAAGCGTCTCTTATGATGCGTTCTTAATCTTAGTAGAAAAGGCCAACAAAATGCCTTTTCTGTTCAGTTGTTCAAACATATGTCACATAACTCGAACACAATTAAATTAACTTCCAAAATACTTTGTGGTGACGTAATTGTGACACCATAATCAATAAGGAGATTTGAACAACAAAAATACTTTCGACTAGAAGTGATCACAGATCAGTGTAGTGCGTTCGATCTCTTTAAAACATTGAGAAATTAACTGTAGGGATAGAAGTTTGATTCTTTTTTCACTAGCTAACTGGACGAGCAGCACTTGGAGTGTTTAAAAATCTCGTTCTAATTAATATTTTTCACGAGTTTCGTAAGTAAATATCGATATATAGGGGGCTACCCGTTGTTTGATCGTCGTGTTTTAAAACTTACTTCATTTATAGTAATACCGTATACTTGTCCAAGAATAAGCCTCTTGTTGAGGGAAATGGAAGAAGGCATAACCAGAGCAATGAAACTCAGCGCCGTACTGTTCCGAGCATGGGCCTCAGCAAAGTGTTTTGGTAGATAATCAGGCGATTCCATCGTACATTTACAGCCAAACATATCGGAGTTCAAACGTATGCATCTGAATGTTCTTATTAATATAATCATCAGTTTCTCCGCAGTTCCCGGGATGCAGTTAGATCAATTCCCGCGAAATAGGACTTGTCGTAATAGTTAGTAAACGGCAATCTCAATTATAAGAATCCGCAAGTATACCTGTAATGTTCTAGTTCCAGCTATTGTTTTTAGGGTTGGGGCTTTCTTTATTGTCATTATGCTTTTGTTATTTAAGCCAACCAAAGGTTAAGGAATCACTGTTCATCACAGGATGGGATGCAACATATCCATCCAAATAATTGAATTAATTAAACCTTCTATACTCTCAACTAATTATCAAACTACGCGGATATGATTGAGATTTGTCTCGACATGAAGTGTTTTAAATTGATTTTTGTTTATACGTGAAGTTGATTGATTTCTTTTACAAATTAACGCTGCGAACACTGACTTTCATAGTTTTGAAATCATTTAAAATCATTGTTGGAATCACAAAGATTGGTCTACGCAGAAGAAGTTCTAAATTTGAAGAACCTAATTAAAAATATCTCCATTTGAAACTAAACTGAATCAGAAAATCTTGATATGATACTATACTATTGATCCTAGTATAGAAATCTTCCAGTTAATTAATGTATTTCCCGCGTACGTGAAGTCGATTGCTACCCAACGCAGTACTGACGACTTATGTTTCGGTCTTACACCCTTAGTACTGTATGTGTTCGCCGATGAATAACACACCTGTCTCCATCAAATATCCGGAACATCCCATAATGATTGGGCTCTGAATCAGCACATTGTACACGAGAAAGGATGTTATTATTTTGTTCGGTAACGAATCAACTTGCTTACTCTGCTCTAATGTGGAATAATTGTTCATCTCCAGCATGGCAGATCACCACTACACCATGCGGCAATACGTGGCAACAAGAAGGTGTTGCAGCATTTGTTGGAAAGGGGGGCCAACGTGAATGAAAAGGATATGGTAGGTACACCACTGCATGGGTAGCATTCTTGTAGAGGTGTTATTGTTTACATACGCTTGGAAAAAAGAAAGGAAACGGTACTTTATATTGCACTGCGAAACACAAGTTTTTGTTTACAATTGGATTCTTCTTTCCTAGTGTAATGTGTATCGTTTGCTTCCTCTTCTGAATAAGCGACCTCACTTTTGTTCCTGTTCTTAAAGTGCCACTGAAAGGATTTTTTTTCTTGTTTTTCTATTGTTCAGAACGTATGAAATACTGCTCCAAAATTTAGGCTAAAAAAATTTTTTGTTGTGTTTTTGCGCTTCAAAATGTTGTATTTTCGACCTGCGGGGGGCGAATGCTGCTCACGGTCAAAAGGTCACGTGACAGGTCTCCGTGACGTAAGAGAAACCGATATAATGTTGGTGATTTTTTTCAGGTGAGTAAGACTTGCACAATATGCGTACAGAGATGGTTGTAACTGCACGGATGCTCTAATTGATATACAGAACAGTTACTTAAGGGTATTAACACTGTACCTGTGTTAGGGTTTTTGCTATGGACTTTTCAAAAGAATTTCATAATGTCAAACACTCTTTACTTGGGAGAAAACTTAAGTCTTTCATTATCGACCCATACATTTTCAACTGGTATTTAAGCTTTTTAAAAGACAGATGTCAAAGACTTGTTTTCGGAGGAACTACCTATTAGTGGAGGAAGGCGAATAAGGGCAGGACCCAGGATAGTGTTAGCGGACCACACCTTTTTAATTTATTTATTAATGATTTGGATATTGAAAAGAAGAAATTAACCATTTAGTTAAGTTTGCAGATGATATAACTATACTAGTCAAAGTATGTAAGTAAATAAGCAACTTTGTAAAGACTTTATCGATCAATACTTTAGATGGTCTACAATCATTCGTCTGAGCTCTTACAACTAACCAAAGTTTCTCAGCTGTCTTGTTTCGCGCCAGCTTGTTGTTTTGACGGTTTGGCAATTGTCGCTTGCTGCTATCAAACGCCCACGGGCTCACGGCTCAGTATAAAATTGAAGGGAAGCAAAAAAAAATGTGTCTAGGACCCTTTAATATCCACAAGTATGCACTACACTAGTTATTTGACGCTAAGTTTACACTACTACTGCTGTGTCTTCAGTTTCGATGCTACCTGTTTAAGTATCACATTTGGACGATTTGTGTCGGTTACGTAACTTTAAGGGCTGGTTCCACGAAAAGCTTATCAAATCCCAAATTTCTAAATACCACAGCTAAAATGCAACCATTTAACTTATTCTGGGCAAACTCAAACTTCTGATTAGGTTTGTATGCATTTTTATAATCGCGTTTCAAAATGCATGCTTTTTGCAAATGTTAGAATTTAGAAAAAATGACCGTAAGAAAAGGCATCTCAAATAATTCTGTAAATCATATGGGTGTAATTCGGGCTTTGATCCTGAAAAAACCCTAGCTCATTAGTAATGACGCTGGCTGATCATTTCTTGTTTGTTTTGCAAATGCTTCAAGAAAAAGGCATCTAAACATTGCCAAAATTTCGGTGTGAAAAGGGACAAAAACGGCCCCAAGGGCACCCCCCCCCCCCATGGGGAACGCAAATAAAAGACCCTTAAACCAAAATAACACCACATTTGACAATAGAGCACCAAGTTATAACTGCATGCAAAATTTGAGCCAAATCCATGACTCCCCCCCTGTACCGCATCCTGCATGGTTCTCTCGTGGACGGCCTCTTAAATTAGCTTCCAAAATACTTTGTGGTGACGTAAATGTGACACCATAATCAATTAGTACGTTTGAACAACAAAAGTACTTTAAAACATCTCGTTCTAATTAATATTTTTGCCGACTTTCGTAAGTAAGTTTTAGAACTTACTTCATTTATAGTAATACCGTATACTTGTCCAAATATAAGCCTCTTGTTGAGGGAAATGGAAGAAGACATAACCAGAGCAATGAAACTCAGCACCGTACTGTCCCGAACAATAGCCTCAGCAAAGTCATTTTAGTAGATAATCAGGCGATTCCATCGGAAATTTAGAGCCAAACCTATCGGAGTTCAAACGTATGCATCTGAATGTTCTGATTAATATAACGATCAGTTTCTCCGCAGTTCCCGGGGTGCAAATTAGATCAATTTCCTCGAAATAGGACTTGTCGTAATAGTTAGTAATCTCAATATGAATCCGCAAGTATAACTGTACCGCTCTAGTACCAGCTATTGTTTTTAGGGTTGGGGTTTTCTCTATTGTCATTATACTTTTGTTTTTTTAGCCAACCAAAGGTTAAAGAATCATTGTTTATCACAGGACGGGATGCAACAAAGCCATCCAAATTTTTGAATTAATTAAACCTTCTTTAATCTCAACTAATTATCAAACTACACGGATATGATTGATATATGACTCGACATGAAGTGTTTTAAATTGAATTTTTTTATACGTGAGGTTGATTGATTTTTTAAAAACTCTCAAAACTTTCACAAATTAACTCCCGAACACTGACTTTCATAGTTGTGAAAACATTTAAAATCATTGTTGGAATCACAAAGATTGGTCTACGCAGGAGAAGTTCTAAATTTGAAGAACCTAATTAAAAATGTCTCCATTTGAAACTAAACTGAATCAGAAAATGTTGATATGATTTTATCCCACTGATCCTAGTATACAAATCTTCCGGTCAATTAATGTATTTCCCGCGTACGTGAAGTCGATTGCTACCCAACACAGTACGACTTATGTTTCGGTCTTACACCCTTAGCTTGTGTTTTATAGATCCGATTTTGAAAACTTATAGTGCCACATCGTCGATGAATAACACACCTGCCTCCATCAAATATCCGGAACATCCCATAATTATTGAGCTCTGAATCAGCACATTGTACACGAAAAAGGATGTTATTGTTTTGTTCTGTAACCAATCAACTGGCTTAGTTTAGCGGATACGCCGAAGGGGTGTGCACTTTTACCTAAAAGCAAGTAAAGTTTAGACCATTATATTTAATTTGAGATGTGGAGCCATCTATAATTTGACTTGTGACGTCATCAAAAACGAGAATGACGTCATACCGCCAGAAATAAAATAACATAAATTTTACTAAAGTGCTAAATCAAAAATAGTTTGCTCGGAGAGGCGTAACCATTTCAACTAGTTTAAAAATATGGTTATTTTATGCTTTGGAGTTTATCTGAGTGCATGTATACGCTTTTTACAATTGAACTTTGACCTTGCCTAACCTTGAAAAGTAGGAATAAAATAACACCGCATCAAGGAATATCGTGCAGCTGACAGAACAAATACGTGTCACTAACTGCGCTTAAACATGTCAGTTTGAGATGGCTTCCAGTAGTGACGGTGTTTTATTTCCATTCTTTAAAGAAGGAATTGCGTCAGGTAAGAGTAATTTGTTGATGTTCTTAAAGAAAAAATTACATTAAACCTCTCTCTCAGGTGGTGTTTTTCCACCTCTTCACACAGGACGGGGGGCCGTATCAACCTTCCCTCCTTAACAACTTAATTTAGCTAATTAATTATCGATTGACTTTGCATGGGCATAGCTAACTTGGTCATAACTATTAGTCGATAATTTGATGAACTCTAATTGCTAATAAATTTGCATAATTAATTAATTAATTTATGCCGTGACCTTGTGCCTCTTTTGGTATAAAAGTAAGAAAAACTAAAGAGCTTTCGTGAAGACATTATAAATCTAAACTATACAAGATGATTACTGATTTTTAGGTATTATACCAAAGTATTTGTATCAGTCTTTTAATTGAGAATGCAATTAATCTCGATTTTTCGAAGGCTATCATGGAAAACCTTAATTTGACCTATTATTTGGTCGACCTAAAGATAAAAATAAAGCACCTGTTGAAATCTACTTTATGTCTTGAGTATTTCAGGTACGTAGTCATTGTTATGACAAAAAGGAAAATATAAGAAAAGCGAAATAGGAAAATGTATTTATTTTTGCTGCCACCCTTCCCTCTCAGGAGGTGTGGGTTGTTGGAACCCCCCACCCCCCAATTATTTCACAGCAAAATTTAAATTTTTTTTTTCATTAATACATGGGTATTTGGACAAAGGGTGGGTAAATTGACCGAATGACAATACTAGCAGAAAAGCAAAAATGGCACGAGAGAAAATCCGAAGTGGGGGGGGCGCGGTTGCGACAACCCCGACCCCCTTTTGAGAGAGAGGGTTAAAGAAGCTAAGTAGACTTCGACTACTTTATACAAGTCAGGTCAGAAACAAAATAATCGTGTTTACATTCCAACCATTCCAACATTGACCAAGATCATGCATGCCATGGATGTTTGCTCTCAACCACATCCATTACTCCAGATGGCTACCAGTGCATATGGATGCAGTTAGATCAATTCCCTCGCAATAGGACTTGTCGTAATAGTTAGTAAGCGGCAATCTCAATTATATGAATCCGCAAGTATACCTGTACCATTCTAGTACCAGCTATTGTTTTTGTGGTTGGGGTTTTCCTTATTGTCATTATGCTTTTGTTATTTTAGCCAACCAAAGCTTACAGAATCACTGTTTATCACAGGATGGGATGCAACATATCCGTCCAAATTTTTGAATTAATTAAGCCTTGTTTACTCTCAACTAATTAAGAAACTACACTGATATGATTGATATATGACTCGACATGAAGTGCTCTAAATTGATTTTTGTTGACAAGTGAGGTTGATTAATTTTGAACTCTCAAAACTTTCACAAATTAACGCTATGAATACAAACTTTCATATTTGTGACTGAAACATTTAAAATCATTGTTGGAATCACAAAAATTGGTCTACGCAGGAGAAGTTCTAAATTTGAAGAACCTAACACTTCAAAAATCTCTCCATTTGAAGCTAAACTGAATCAGAAAATCTTGATATGATACTATCCTATTGATCCTAGTATACAAATCTTCCAGTTAGTTAATGTATTTCCTGCGTATGTGAAAACGATTGCTATGCAGCGCAGTACAACTTATGTTTCGGTCTTGCACCCTTAGCTTGTGTTCGATGATGAATAACACACCTGCCTCGATCAAATATCCGGAACATCCCATAATGATTGGGCTCTGAATCAGCACATTGTACACGAAAAGGGATGTTATTGTTTTGTTTATTAACCAATCAACTGGCTTAGTCTATTCTAATGTGGAATAATTATTCATCTCCAGTGGGGAGAGTCAGCAGTACACCATGCGGCAGTAAGTGGCAACAAGGAGGTGTTGCAGAATTTGTTGGAATGGGGGGCCGACATGAATGAAAGGGATACGGTAGGTACACCACTACATGAATAGCATTCTTTTAAACTTGTTAGTGTTTACATACGCTTGGAAAAAGAGAAAGCAAGCAAACGGTACTTATTGCATTGCGAAACACAAGTTTTTGTTTACAAGTTGGATTCTTCTTTCCCAGTGTAACTTCAACTTCTGAATACGCGACCTCACCTTTGTTCTTGTTCTTAAGGAAAGTGGAACTAACAACAAACAAACACGGGTGTTTGGGCACAACACCATTAAGTCTTCTCCTTCAT
>JAOEJI010310547.1:0-11378 GCA_025448255.1 Umimayanthus chanpuru | reverse complement strand
CCCGAGAGCGGATCTCAACCCTATGAAGCAGGACTGTTTCGGGAATTGGAAGATATTGTCGATAATTGAGACGCTAAATAATGGCTGCTAGAGAATAATTGGGAAAGCAGACGCATTTTTGGAAAACAAACTATTTCTCCTCCACTACACAACACAACACAACAGACAAATAAATTTATAGCCGTTTTGTCTTTTGGGAGGAGTAGGCTTGACCCACTAATAATGTACACATTCCACAGTATGACAGCTTCAATCGATACATTTCTAGTACAGATCCACAAGCTTATGACCACTGCCGGATACGAAAAACCCGTGGGAAAAACTGGACACGTATTCCCTGAACCAAGCAATGCAGTTAAGTTCCTCCGGGATCTAGACGTTACAGTAATATCGATCTGTCTTGCATCATCGTTATTACGAGTTACAGCAACGAAATTTGAAAAACCTTTCAAAATAACATTACATCATTATTACAATATTAATAATGCAGTTATAAATTTCAGGAAATATCTTTAAAACACTTACTACAGTGTACAGTAGAAGTCCGAGCCTAGGAGGGATAACCACGTGCTCTACTCGTCTGATATACTTAATCTACTACCCATATACACTTCGACTGACTCGAACCAGTCTGCTGTTGGCTTCGTGCCACAGAAATATCAACTTCTGTCCAAGTGGTTCTCTACGATCACTCACTCGCCATAAACCATAGAGTCATCATCAGGTTATGGAACAGTTTGCACCGTACACCGCACTTCATGATTTAGGAAAAGTTAATCCGTTTTTGAATATTTTGAACATTTATCACAAATTACTAAGTCGAGTAACTGAGAAACTGTAGCTCAAACAAGTGTATGAGGGGCTAAACCTAAGTGGCTAAACTAGACGGGCTAAACCAAATCTCATTTTCAATATTGATATTGTTGTAGTGCCAATCGAAGACCCGAAGTGCATGTTCGATTTTAGGTAACTGAACACAACGCATTTTTCCAAATTACATTGCCTCCGTTTCAACCTTAATTGGAACGTCTTACATCAGTGTTTTTCGGAGTTACGCGATAATGGAGATCGTTGGGCGGGGCCTGCGGCTTGGACGGGGTCCACGGGTGGGACGAGGTCCTTGGGTGGGACGGGGTCCGCGGGTGAGATGGGGTCCAATGGTTGGACGGGGTCCGCGGACGTGGCGGGGTCCGCCGATTAGATGGTATCCGCGGGTTGGACGGGGTCCACGGTTGGGACGAGGTCCGTGGGTGGGACGGGATCCACTGGTAGGACGGGGTCCGCGGATGTGGCGGGGTCCGCCGGTTGGACGGGATCCACGGATTGGACGGGGTCCACGGGTGGGACGAGGTCCGTGGGTGGGATGGGATCCACTGGTAGGACGGGGTCCGCGGGTGTGGCGGGGTCCGCCGGTTGGACGGGATCCATGGGTTGGACGGGGTCGACGGGTGATACGACGTCCGTGAGTGGAAAGGGGTCCTCGGGTAAGACGGGATCCGTGGTTGGTGGTGGGTCCGCGTGTAAGGCGGGGTACGTGGGTTGGACGAGGTCGGCCGGTTGGATGGCGTTCGCCGGTTGGATGAGATCCTCGTGTTGGATGGGAGGCGCGGAGTCCGTGGGTTGGATGGAGTGCGCGGTTTGGACGGGGTCCGTGAGTTGGATGTAGTACGCGGTTTGGACGGGGTCCGTGGGTTTGAGGGAGTGCGCTGTGTGGAACGAAACCTTTGTCGTCTGGGTCTTTCATGACTCTATCGCTGGCATCTTTGTACGATATTTTGCCGTCACTTGATTTGCTGGGACCGTCGTCGTCACCTTCATCATTGTTAAGTGAAAGGAAAACAAATGTCTTCCATCCTAAGCAAAAAAGTGTTGATTAATATGGAAAAATATTTTAAAAGCCCTGTTCTTGTAGAAGCACAAATGTTATTTAAGAAAACGTGTAAATTGTTCGTGCAAACTGGTTTGCTGTGTTCACTTTTGTACATTTGTTCATATACGAACGTTTCAGCACATAAGTTCAACCTGATATAACTTCGAAACCAAAATCAAAACATGATGTAATGTGTAAAGGTCCATGCTAGGCTTTTTTCCATGCAATGACAATACAATAGACAACTTTCCTATCAAATATGGCTTTGAAATATAGGTTTTGCCTACAATTTGTAGGCAAAATGGTCAGAAAAAATGAATATCAATCTTGTTATTTAGTTTGCGATTATTATTTTGTGCGCCGAAAACTCGGAGTATTTACAACTTTTTAAAATAACGACGTTTCGAATTCTTCACTGTGAGATAGTGGGTGCCATCTTGAATAACGAGCAAACAAACAAATAGAGTAAATCCACTACTGGGCCCTGTCTGCATATCAGGAAATACAAGTACAAGTGGATAAGTGGAATCGTGAGAAAGAAACAACTATTATCATAACTTAAATCAAAACTTTGACTGAGCCGACCAGTTCAGACAAGGTTCGCGTGCCGTGCTGCACTTCTGATAAACAATAAAACAACGCCAACAAGTTAGTAAAACTTCGAATGAGTTTTTCTATATTAAATTCTTACCAGTTTTATCAAGCAGATCTGCAGAGGCAACCGCAAACATCAGAGACAAGACGAGAAGCTTCATGACGGACTGCATCGACACTTAACACTTTACAACTCGATCTTCCAGGGAGAATTGGGTCTATTCAGGTGCCGTTTACATGAACCCAGCCCGGCTTTCCTTCTCAAGTCAAACGCTGTAACTGTTTACATAAACCTTTGGACACCCGGGTTGACCTTTCTCGGGCACGAGATCATGTAAACACGAGTTCGACCTCACTGACCCGGGTCAATTCTAATAATTCTTTCTTTTCTCAAAAAGCAAAGTACGAAATACGAACTACTTCTTGTTAAAACAAGTAAATATTTTTAAGGTAGTCACTTTTTTACAACTTTTTATAACTCGGGTCGATGTACAAACCAGGGTTGACTGCCAACCCGGGTTCATAAAACCGGCCCTTAGTTGTACTAATATATAACACTGACCCAGGACTTAAGAGACACGTTTAATGTCTGCTGAACACTAGGTTTGACTAAAGTCAGTATCAGGTGTGTGTACCTTATTTGGCCACAATACTGACTCGATCAGCTGTCAATTGAGACTTTGTTAAAATACATAAAAAAAGTTCAGTTGCAAATCTTGGTTCATTTAAAGTTGATATAGTTGCTTAGAATTCACCTTTATCATATACTAGCACCCCGGACTGACTTTTTAGATGGAGTCCACACCATGCAAGTGCTGTATTCAAATAACTTTTTTAGCTGTAATCAAAAATGTAGTGTTATAGGACAAAAATTTTTCAAAGTTTTCATATATTTTCGAAGGATTTTCAGTGCCCAAGGGATAGATTTCTTGAAGCTTCCAAAAAGGGCATAGTTCACAGGTTTACGAGTTTACAACAGGTTATTCCTGGTAGCTAGATACGCACTGTTAATTTACCCAACCAAATTGGAATACGTGCAAAGTTCGGGTTTGAAATGATGTGAGAAAATGACTTTCCCTACACGTAGTTACTGAATTGGGAGGTTCAGGGAACAGAGAACGGAATAATTAACACTCTCAAAGAATGGATAAAAACGAAGGGAACCTGCGTTCTGAATTAGAAGAAGAACTTTGAAAAAATGTATTTCTGGTATAGGCAGCTAGCTTTAGGTTTTTTACTTACAGAAATGAACATTGGGTCGAAAATGTCTTTACGTTGAACTGTCACTGTGACAATAAGGTGATTACTTTAATGAAAAAACAAATTGAATTCTGAAGTGTTGACCTGATGAAGTACATGTGGAGGTCATCGTACACTCGAGTAATCTCAGACGCACTTTTTTCTTTATAAAAAATAGTACGAACGTTAATTAAGGTTGAAATAAGAACATACTAAGAAAATGTTGAGGCTGGGGATACGTAGAGAACGTTTATTTCACATACTGTACACTGGTTTTTCTTATAAGAACACGTAAAATGTGACTGAGCCTGGGGATGTTTTTAATTCAACCCGTACATTTTCTTGAATTTTTGGGCAAATCAGCCTCGACGCTGTTTTCAAACAAAGTTGTTATAAAGTAAAATAAGTTTATTCATTGGAGATAATTTGTCTTTGAAATAATGCTGTGCATCATTGCCTGATGGCTACTCGGAATGTGAATCTACCAAGGCAACCTAGTGACACTTGTACATCTTTTAAGAAACACTAAATTACTGTTCTTTGATCGAGTCAGGGTTGCTAATCAATAATGAAAGCGTTATTACAAACTGTTATATTTCCAGTTTGGGTTGGCTTGTGTGAATGGGAAATATAATTTTAAGTATTTACCCAATCCTAGAACAATACATGTTAGAACATTTTTAAGAACATCCATCCCCAAAATTAGACCTTCTTATAAGAAAGAGTGTTGTACAAACACATACACCTATCACTTGTAAGGTTCGAACTTGTCTAGAGCTTGGACGTGAACGCGAATTTCAACGTGAATTGGACGCGAGCTCTGTCTCGATGTTTAGGAGAGAATAATTAACGAATTTATGGTTCACAAAACTACATGAAGTGTGTTTTTCCTGATATATTTCAAGGGTTGGCTTGGTAAACACTGGGCGCTTCAGAACTCCTGCAAACAATCGCAATTTGGCTCTGGGAGGGTTCGTGTGCTTTTCCCCCCCAAAATCAGCCATTCAAAATTATATGTGATGCGACATTTTATAGTTTCACTCACAAGTAGTGGTGACTAGAAAAAAAAAAAGACTGCTAACAAGTTGTTTGCAGAATCCGGGCATACCAAGAACAGCACCTAAGGGAGGAAGACAACAAGATCGAGTAACTAGTGAACTTTTTGGGCGACTATGTAACAAACTGACTTATTGAACAAACTCCCTCGCGGTCTTACGGGTAAATAAGGGAATGAAGAAACTTAGCCGGACGCAGTCGTTCGATTTGCCGAAACAAGCCAAGAATTTTACTTCACATTCGGAGATCAAAGAATATCCCAGCAAGAGCGACGAATCCCCTGAGTGACCTCAGCAACAGGATCAACTACCAAAAGAAAGCGTAAAAAAAATCAAGAAAACGACAAGAAGATTTCAGTTTGCTTTAAAGGCAAACCATCAGAAGCTAGCGCGAGGCAAACCGCGATACTTCGACGCTGCAGAGTGACGGTAGAATCCGACACTCCAGAACGGAAGCCATCCAAACAAAGGAAAACTTAGAGAAGCTTCCCGAATGCCTAAGTGTGCCAACTTCGACAAGGCCGTAGCGAAAACCTTAGGCCAAGAAGCAAAACCGTGCCATCTGAAAAAATCAATCATCAGAACAAAGGACTGACCAAGTGTTACAAGCACATTTCAATCCAAAACCGCCAGCAGCTGCAAAAAAAGGTTAGACTTTGAGGGTGAAATTACCCCCTATTTCTTGTATTAAGAACGAAAACGCCGACCAGTTGAAAAGTGTACACTGTACAGCAATAGACAGATCAGGAAATTAGCGCAGTTGGTAAGATCTCTAACTGCCAACCAGGATGTCCCGCTTGAACTTTTGGCGATTTTCTTTCGCCACACCGTCCGTGGGCAGGGACGTTAAGCCGTTGGTTTAGTCTCTCGATGTTCTATCGGGGGACTTAAAAGAACCCACACAATTGTTGATAGGAGTAGGGTATACACTCCCGGTTTTGTTGTCTGTTAACTGAGGGCGCAACTTAAAGTCTCAGACAGAAATCCTTGTGAACCGCTGATAGCGGTCTGGCTAAGACCTTCAACCACTGAACCACGCATTTGTTGTTAATAGGTTGCTGAAAAGCCCCAAAATGCACTTCAGGTGTACTGTAATTGTAACAACTACACAGTGCATATTGCTAACAATAGAACAATACAAAAAAAAGGACATCACAAGACACACTCAACTAAGCAACAGATCACAGCCTAGCCAGCGAAACCCGAGGCTGGTTTTACCAAATAGTCGCGACCAAAAGATTTCGAAACTCCAGAGCTTTCCGATCCAAGTACACTTTTAAAGCAAGTACTTCGAGTATCTACCAGCCCAGCTGCAATAACAGGTACAAGTCAGTGGCGTAGCCAGGGTAACTTTCAAGTGCAGGCAAGATCATCAAAAAGGAGAAGACTAATTGTGTAGACAGGCCTTTTAACATTTCTGTTTATGGCTCCACTTCATACTAGACATTTTGTGTAAGTAAGTGCCTCTTGGCCTAGAGGTAACGGATAAATGGCAACGCAAATTACTGGACCGCAAGGTCAACTGCTATATGCTGAACCACCTGCTTGAAAGTACACCTTGACCCAAACAATTTATTAATATTTAACATTAAGTCGAGGCTAACTCTGCATAAATGAGTCTATAGTCATTGTAATCAACGGCAATTGGGAACAGGAAACTGGACTATATCGGTCTGTATACAAAACCCGACAGGAACTTTGTTTAATGTGATAAAACGATATGTCTGCGACGAATGAACAAAATCAAACAACGAATCCCTGCCGCGGCAGAGACTTCGTACAGTGCGGAAGTTCATGCAATAGTTTATGTACAAGAACAGCAAAATTACCAGCAGCTTCGACAAAAAATAGTTAAAATAAAGTAGTATTGAATGTGTATAATGGTTTAAATGTAATAAGTTGAATTGCTGTACAATCATCCCAAATGATATCTTCTGTGTGATAGCCCAAGAAAGGAAATAGACACACACAGACAAAGAGAAAAAAATCTCTGATCTTGGTAGGGTTCGAACCCGCGACCTCCGGAACAGACCACCGTTGCTCTACCAACTGAGCTACAAGGCCAGATAGGAGCTGGTCGTCGGTAACTAAGATGGTAGTTAGCGGCAAGTGAACACGTAAATGAAGGGGTAACGAGTGAGGTTTGGCCGCTCAACACTAATAAGCATATATAGTGGTTTAACCATCTTTCAGTTGGTATTTTTCCACCCATTCCCCCTCACAAGGGGGAGGGTTGTATCAACCCCCCTCCTTAATTTGACAAATAATTATCAATTCACTTAAAACTTTGCATGCACATAGAAAACTTAGTCATAATTTTTCAACTCTAATAGCTAAACATTTGCATAATTAATTAATCAATTAAGGTCGTTACATTGGGTCTCTTTTGGTACAACAGTAAGAAAAACTCAACAGCTCTCATAAAGACATGATATTTCTGAACTACACAAAACAAAATAATTAACAATTATTCTCTGAAATCGAGGTGAATAGTGGCAGAATATTCACCGACATGCGAAGCATGGAGGTGAATATTCTAAAAACCACATTTCACCGAAAACTATGCCCTTTTTGAAGAGAATAATTATATTAGTATATACAAACTCGGTAACAACACAACACATTCAAGAAAAGTAAGCAAGAATATTCAGTTTGATTTCTTTGAATTTCTCCCAACGTATTCACAGTAATGGGCATGCGCTCACAGTTGGCTGCCTCAACTCCATGCTCAATTTATGCATGAAACTTACAGTTTGCACAAAGATGGCGGCTCTGCAAACGAGCTTTGAAGATTTCATAAAAATTGGTGTTCCTCAACAATGTCTGTTAAAGCTGACCGGACAAAATTGTTGTTCAAGTTATTAATACCTTGAATTAGTTCCGTGAAGGCAGTTGATGTTTACTTGAAATTGAAACTGAAAGAACAATTTGTGAAGTTTCCTCCGGAAATCATGCTATGTGCTTGCTGTTGGAGTGTTGGAAAACAATCATTTTTAATAGAGATGGCGACATTCAAATTTTCTTGAATGGAGACGTTTTGCTCAATGGAAGTTGAGTTGACTTGGATGGGACTTTGAAATGGAGCTATGGAAGGACAGTTGCTGTTCAAGGAGAGAGGCATCAGCGGATCTTGGCGATCAGGACAGAAGACACTGGACATGTGAGCAAATTGTGTGTTAAAACATTGTTTATCTCGGAAAACTTTCATTCCTAATTTCGTAGCTTTCTTTGTATCGTTAGGAATTTAATATCTTGCATTCGCAGGATGTCGTTCTCGGTCACTTCGGCAAAACTTTAACGCCGGCCATTGTTTCATTATCCACCTCCCGGGAGGTGGACAATGTCCATTAGTCAGAGATAGCGAACCAATTAGATTGCTTGAAATGCCAACGTCACCGAGTTTGTATATGCTAATTGCTAATATTTAGATATCATACCAAAGTATTTGGATCTTCAGAGTTCAATGACTCATGTGACATGGTGCAGGGATATTCCGAAACCGTATAATTCTTGCAGGCCTGTTTTGGTTCAGATTACGAACGCTGCTGCAAATCCTATTGGGTCATAAATTGGTGCTACTTGTCTCATGATTCTTATCTTAATAAGTTTCAAATGATCTTGGTGTTTGAGAGTGTCAACACTTACTTTGAAGGTGAAAGTGTCACTGGAGCTGTTCTACATAACTCCTCGTACTTTTTCTTCAGCTATACCTGGGGCGGATCCAGGATTTAATGAAGGGGGGTTCGGACTAACGTCGGCCTAGGCTATCTTACTGTTATTGTTGTTTAACTAGTCCTTTTTTCACAAGAAAAAATAAAAGTAGGTCAAAACATGTGCGTTTGTTTCACTTTGGGGGGTTCGACCGAACCACCCGAACTACCCCTGGATCCGCCCCAGTATACCTTGCAAGAAACGTTAATCCATTTGGCATTTTGAGGTTTTCATTTTTTTGTCGACAGTTTGTCTTTCTCCACAAATGCTAATACGCTCTCATCTTCATTTTTATCAATTTCTTCAACTAGGTTTCTTTCTTCTGAAGTAGATCTGTTGACCCGTCGTTTCTCAGAACTTCATTTGACCTCCAACCATTAATTTGAAATCCGCCTTTTGCTAACACTTCGTAAATATCATTTGTCAATTGTTCTGCTTTAGCTACTATTGAAACAGAGTCACAGATATCATACATGTAAGTGCTGTCTTTTAAGACTTGTGCTGCGTCTGGGTATGTGTCAATATCTCCTTCAGCCGTCTTTCATAGTGCAATTTGTTCCATGGCTGGAGCTGGCTTATCACTGAAGGTTAACACTGTCTTCACGTAGTTGTCAGGTTCTTGCTCTGTGTTCAAATTTCTCCATAGGAACCTGTGAACATGCTGGTCTGCTTCAGGAATCAGAATTCTGTGATACATCTTACAGCTAACAGCTACGGCTTTCTCACGAATCCACACAACAACAGCAAGTCAAGTCCCTTTAATCATTGGTCGTTAAGACAATGACCTTGAAATACGGCTGAGTTAAACACAATTCGGATTGGCGTGCTCCTTTTCTTTGGTCTGAGCACCGCTTGATGTACATTATAATGAACAGATATGATATGATATGATATGATATGATATGATGTACAGAACAGAACCTTTATGTTCTTTCAGTTCCTTTTCAGACAACTTGCGGGGAAATTTCTTATCATTCATTTCGTTCATCTGTTGATAATATGCTTTAGCATGCTCTGGGTTTTCTTGGGTCTCCGCTCCATTGCTTCTAGTTTCTTCAGGGCCTGAACTTTATTGTCAGGTAACAGGTTTGTGTTTTTCTTCCAGGGATACGGAACTAGCCATTGTCCACTGAGTTTCTGACATGACTCTTTAATGATTCTAGCTTCTTCGCGCTCAACTTGGCTTAACTTGTCTGGTTCACAGCAACATGGCTTGACAGCAACTCCCATTGACTCAGTGTTCCAAAAGTCTGTCATGTCCACAGGTTTTGAGAACTTTACATGAAAACCTTAAAGTTCTGGGTCATTTCCCCAGCTGTCGCTCCAAATATGACCCATCCAAGAGGTGAATGTTGAGTTACCAGATCGCCAATTTCCTTGTTTTCACCTGTGTGCATCTTGGCATGATCGATTCCAATTAACAAGTAAACAGGGCAACTTCCTGTCTTCGATTTTCCCTTTTCAAGACCAAGCCGTTTTACTACATGGTCTACTTTAACTTCAGCAATGTCATCGCTTATACAGGGAATTCCTACAGCTTTGATACTGTGTGTACTGCGGTTTGCTTGAGACTGGATACATATGTCATACAACTTCGTGTTCATCTGTTCCGCTTCTCCCCCTACCTTTGTCATTATGACATTAACGTTCCTTCCTCTGAGTCACAGTTCTTCTGCTAGTGATAGCCTGATGAGACCGATCTGGGCCCCAGAGTCTAAGAGAAACTTTTCTTCACATATCCTCCGTGCTCAAACAATGTCAATCCTCATGTGGGTAGTAAAACGTCTTTGTTTTCTGCCACCGATGCAACATCAACTGTGCCATTGTTATTTTCTGCTGAGTGTAGCAGTGGGTTGTTGTAGTATTTACACTGAGTGTCATTCACTCTCTCAATGCACTGGCGTCTTCGCACACACGTTGTCGATTTATGTTCTTTCCCAGCCCGTTTTAGGCAGCTAAAACATTCATGGTTTTCCTTTACAGCTTTCATGCGCTTCTCAGGGCACCACGACTTGAACTTCTGACACTGATTCGTCTAGTGACTTGAGCTTTCGCATAACCAGCACTTGTAGCTGGAACTTTTCGGTTTTGCGTCTGCAGATACGTAGCTGACTGTGGGTCGGACTGTTGGCATGAACTTCTAAGGGGAGCCGTTGCCCTCATTCTAGATTTCATTTCAGTCGTTATCCAGTGAATCAAATTTTCTAATGTAGCACGATTTCCCTCCCTTCCTAGATGTCGAGAGCATACTTTTTTCATCATTACACAGATTCTGCTCAATAATTGCTAACATATGTATGGTTGTTATTCTTGTCATGTGGTCGACCGACCTCCTTTAGAGTGTTATAACGTGTTCTGTGGAGATGAACAAACTCGCAGAAATGTGCATCTTCTTCATCTCGCAATGGCTTAAACGTGATCACGAAAAGACCCCTTTTATGAAAACTTGTTACATTTATATCAGTCAATCAGGTATTTGAATTTGAGAATACAATTAGTATTGATTTTTCAAAGGCTATCGCGGATTTATAGAGGATCTGTACAGAAAGCCTTGATTTGAGCTATAAATTGGCCGACCTAAAGTGTAAACAAAAAGAATCCGACCAAATCTACTTATCAACTTTTTTTCTCTTGTTGTCGCCAGCCACTAAACAGTGGCATCGTACCTTCTGACTGCTGTGCCCCACACTGTCTTTATCTTTAATCTTTAATTTGAATAATTACCTTTAGCATTTGCTAATCTGGTAATGGATAGTCAGTTGGCAAGGTTCGTGGAGATGATACAATTACAAAACTGCAAATAAATAATAAATAACAGCAGAAATAACATGGCATTAGTTGCTAGAAAGGCCAGAGCGAAACAGCGCGGTAGATTTAGCAGTTACAATGTGGTTCGGTAAAGCGTTCCA
>JAOEJI010310214.1:0-11382 GCA_025448255.1 Umimayanthus chanpuru | reverse complement strand
CCTTTACAGAATTCCTCCTCTCTTAAATCTCTGGATTCGCCCTTCTCAAAGTATTTTTAAATGAGTATAATACACGCACACAAGATCTTACACACTGATTTGTTTGTTTATTTACAAAACAATTGCAAGTGATCTATAAATACTACCTTTTCATTCAAATACTATCATTTGTTACTCGCACGTCTTTCTAAACGTGCACAGTATCAGTGCTCCGACAACTAGCTGCACTCCGAGCCACACACGCATTTTTATGTTCACATTTGATTTTGTTACAAACTTTTGAAATAAATAAGACGCTTTCTTTTATTGACGAAAAGATTTTTCCATCGACATTTCCAATTATTGTATTTATTAATTTCGTGTATTCACATATTTCACTCGGCGAGAGTTTGTTGCGGCACAAAAAAATTAGCAAGCGAGACGTTTGTTAAGCATTTTACACTAAAATTGAGTGCGGGGTAGCTGACAAATTTCCTAATCTCGTTCTCAGATCTCGTTTAACGGTTTCGGAAAGCAAAGTGATAGGGGGTTAAGGTTAGTTTCCTCTCTCTACTCCCTCCAATAATGTCCGGTCCATATTCTACTCCCTGCAGTAAAAGCGATAGCCTGCCCGACAGACGCTCATTTTGTTAAGGCCCTGTTACACTGCGCAATTTTCTCAGCAGCTTGTCTCGCAATGCCGTTGCAAGACAAGTTGCCGGAGATTTGCAGTGTAACATAGGTTGTCTAGCAATTTTTTCTGTTACGCTAAGAGTTGCACTGACGAAGTAGAACTCAACTCTACTCTTCGCAACCGATTACACTAACTCACACATCCAGCGACTACTCTCGCAATTCTACGGCAGTTCTACCAAACCGCATGCGTTCTCGTTTATCGTTCCGAGGATCATTGCGAGACAAGTTGCTGAGAAAATTGCGCAGTGTAACAGGGCCTTTAGTGATGAGAGGATTTCGGAACGAAAAAATCTCTCGTTGCGGCCAGACTACAAAACCGAGATCTGGGACGACATAAGCTCATTTCTTCAAGCTAATAAAATTTGTGGGAGGGGGGATATTCTTGAGCAGAGATTAACTTTCATGTTTCACTCGGTAAAGAAAAGAGAAAGAGCTGGTGAGTGATTCATCAGTGAAGCACACTATGGGAGGAAGAACACTCGACGTATTGTAAAGCCCCATTTGAACCATGATGCAGTGCGGGTATTTGTTGTTGCTTTGTTGCTAGACAACCGTCCAAACGTGTGATTATAACGCCTCACAAGATCATTAAAATTCTAGCAAGAACTTTAAAACCGAAAACAAGTTGCTGCTTTTGAAAATATATCTTTCATATCTGCTGTTGCAATATTTAACACTTAGGAGATTGGTTAAACTTCAAGCAAGCACAAGCAGAGAAAATTTAAATATCGACGGAAAAACAAAGGAACGCTGGTGTGAGCGTGTTCCATCTCGTCCCACTCTTGGTATTCTTTTGTCTTTTCTTTTCGTATTCACATTTCCTTCGAATGTGCTGTGCTTCTCAAGTATGAACTTGGCATTAAGGTTCAGACGTTAAAAATGTTTATGACATTTTGATTGTCACGATCATTTTCAACTTGCTGCTGCACTTGCAAGTTTATCCCGACATAGTTAAAAGAACAAACTGGTTATGAAACTCCGCCAGTTTCTTTGTTACAGGTTTTTATCTCATTTGTTCGTTGATCTTGACCCTGCACAAAACACAAAAGGTGTTCAAATGTATATGAACTACTAACCAGTAAAAACAATTGGGCTCACACGTAAAACAAAACAGTGTGCGGTGTCACGGTTCGTTAAACTTGAAACAAGAGCAGCTTTGTACAGTCCTTTTGAAGTCTGTTGAGTTTCACAACCAGTTAGTTCTATTATATCAACTACGATTCAGACAATTGTTGAGCACCATTTAGTTTGTAAACAAGGCTCTTGTAGACTACGAGCAGTCCCTATTTTTCTCCTGAGTTTGTCGAGCCGCTGCCAACGCGAGCGCGTGGAAACCCAGGCGAGAAAAAAAACAAGAGAAGAGACGCTGGCAGTGTCTTTTCCGCGGCTTGACGAACTCAAGAGAAAAAATAGGGACAGTTCATAGTCTAGGCTCTTGGGACAAAGCACACTATTAAGAAGCAACCTCTGGCCAGGGAATGATGGACCAAATAATATTAAATATGACTATCTACAAGCTAAAGTACACACGACTCTGTTGTATGGTTGCGCGTGAGAACAATCCGTGACAGTGCACGCTCCACCAAGCCCATCACACGTATTCTCTGTGGATAAACAATGACATTTGCGTTAGGTAACGGACGAACATGCTACTTAACGTGACGGTAACGCAACGCTCGCGTGAAACAGAAGACTGAAGTGTGTTTCGGGGAGTGGCGAGGAGATGGAAAACGACTGACTAATGTTACACTATCAACACGCACCACAAAATTAACGAACTGAAAACACGAGAATGAAGTATGTTTTATACTTTGAGTGGTGGAGAGGAAGGCGAAAGAAAAGAAAAAATTTAACTGTTTCCTTCAACATAACAAGAATGAAAAATGTTTCCACTTTTGTGTAAGGAGGGGAAGGAAGCGAGCGACTGACTGCGAAAACCAAAACGATTAGGAACTAATATAGAATCACACCACTAAGAACTACGAAACACACAACTTGTTTTTCACAGTCGAGGTGGAGGATTGCGGGGAGAGAGAGTTGCATCACAAAATCTACGGAACATATGAATGTTTCACCGATCAAAACAAGAGTAAAATATGTATCCACTTCTAGAGAGTTGGGAGAGACAGTGGAGTTTCCACTGTGGGCCAGTAAAAACTTTAAGATACTCTGAACTAACAAAGTATTGTTTGTTTGATTGTTTGGGCTCTTTTTTTGTTTGACAAATAATTCACTTATCACACCTATAAAAGACATTCAAGAGAAGTGAATATTTGAGAGGGAGGTTGCATCGCAAACCTCACGGAACAAATGAATGCCAAAGCATATTTTTCCGAGATGGATTCGGGTAGGTTAGAATTGGGTACAGATGACATTGCTTAACTCAACGCTCATTGAGACATCAATTGATTAAAAAATGCCAGTGTGTTTGGGATGACTAATGAATAGCTGCCACAATTAACAATGTCTCCCATACAAACGACAGTAAGCTAGGTAATAAAACACGAAAGCGTAGCAAAGATGAGCGACACAACTTCACCAACAACAAAACAAACTTTGACCATGTTTGCAACAAAACACGAGAGCGAAATACATTTTAGGGTTGGGAGGAGTGAAGATAAGTATGGGTAAAGCATTGATCCTACTTTCATATCACACTAACACAAACTAGCAAGAAGGCGATAGATGAAGAAAATTGATGATCTGAACTTTGACACTAAAGATAAAATTATTGGAACATGACTTAAAGGATGTTGTTAAGTGGTTATATCGCTCACAAAACACAGGTTGAGACAAAACAAGTTACAAGTATGTAAAATTAGATAGAACTATTATGTTACACGTCATTTTACTATGTTCATAAGGTCGTTATTGGTAGTAATTACTGATGAGAATAACTTGTTAGAATTAGTAGGAAAATTAGTTATTACCGCGAACATTTACTTGCCAAGGTCAACAAATTAATTAAAGTAGGTCAGTCACACGCAACGCGTGTAGTCGAGTGAGTGGGTTACAGTGTTAATTTTTCTTTAATCACCAATGTTTCTTCTTAAGCCCAGACTCAAAATAAAACAGTTTTGTAACTCAACATCACAAAACAGCTCGACTAAAATATTGGATTTGTCTCCGCCGAGTTTTACGCTCGGTGCCAGTTTTCTCGAATCTGCAACTGGAACTAATTCGCCTGCTGCTGATGACTTCTGAGTTGCCATGACAACTGACAACGAGCGTAAATCCGCGGTCGCCACACTAGGTTAGGGGCGCACACACTCCAAATACCTTGCGAATCTAAAATTCTTTCTTGCTGAATTGATCTGTCATCGAGGAGGTTTACTGTACCTAGAACGGAACATTTCATGCATTCTGTGATCTCCAGTGACAAGAGGCTGGCGACAGCAAACCACGATCAGAGAACGGACGCACGTGCGTGTTACAAACAGATCCATTTTCTCTTACAAGTGCAACAGGTTTTTACTGGCCTAGTGTGATATCCACCACAATGTTAACTGTCTACGATGTGCGGTACAATACACAAAACATCTTCGAAATGGGAAACTAACGATAAAGTTAACTCTAATTCCTGGTAACGAAAATCGCACCCATCCTCCAAAGATATTCAACACATCGGCTTCAAATCTCTCGTAAGTGCTAACCGTGGGATCACCGTTTAGATTTAGAGACACGTTTTGCTCGAATCTTGAAGTTGGATTTATTAGTACTTGCCTAACAAGTAAATAGCACTCTACGTGTGCTTTGATTGGACAATAAAAAGTAAATATCCACCGTTATTTACTTTTAAGCATTTATGCGCGACGCGACGGTGTGCACGCTTTTTTCAGATACGAGCATTTTTCACCATTTTAGATCATTTAAAACTGAAATTCTCCATATCTATTCACTGATTGGGCAAATACTAGAACAATTATTTCCCTCAGTATCGGTGCCTAGTGAAACATATTCACTTCGCCGCTCCGCGGCTCGGTAGAATATATTCCACTATTCACCTCCACTTCGGGGAATAATTGTTAGTTATTCCTCACCGGAAACGCTTGCGTTGACTGCCAATCAAATCACGCCATATCGGTCACGTGCAAGCCTAACATTTCACGATATTGGAATACCCAATACTAGGCCACGTGACCGAAATGGCGTATCTCGATTGGATGTCAAAGCACTGAAATGGCTTCTCTTTCACGTGACATCATGCGATGTGCACGTGGTTTCACTCACCGTGCGTCTTTCAAATCCTCTTTCAGTGGAAACTGAGCGGAATTTAATTGAAGTTTTACCGGAACTTTCACCGTTTCTATTCTTATGTTCGAAACAATAAATTATTTGTTGGATTCAATCTTGTTCCTCAAATTGCTGGAATTGCACTGAAACTGTTTCAAAATCCTACCATGACCACGTTATTTTGTATCATTTTAAATCTTTTACGAACCCATAAGGCGGACCTTTTTGGCTCCTGGAGGGGGGGGGGTGCGTGCGCACCCCGTGCACCCCCCTGCCTACGGCCTGCATAACCAAACATAGTTCTGAAATAGGATGCTGAAAGTTTTCAACTTACTTATCATAAAGTCTCTAAAGCGGCTATTCTTGAGCAGCAAATGCCACATTTCAGATTTCACGGATTTTCTCTTAAATTCGGAAAAACAAAACACAGAAAAAAATCATGACGTCACTGATGTTAACGAATCAAAAAAAGGAACTGTCGTTCAGTTATAATTCTTATAGCTTTATCATCTTGTAAGTCTTGAGAATCAGGTAATGCCAAACACCTCTATAGTCATAAAAACGAGCAAAGCAGTTGACATAATACCTTTTTCTACAAAGGCTTCAAACTTCATATATGTTTTTGATTCTTACAAAATCGTCTTCGGCAGAACAGTTCTTTTTTCAATACCAACATTTGCCCAATAACTCGAACTGAGTGAGATGATGCCTCATCAGTTTTAGTGATTCTGTGTTTGAACCAAACAGCTTCGCTAGTATCAGGTCATGTAGCTTTCCGAATTGAGAAACGACATCAACAATTTTCGTACAGTCAATAATTGTTGGACAAACAAATGCTGAGAATGCCTGACAGAGCTGACAGAGATTGTCTTTTCGAATGTGTAAACTGTTTCTGGTACCGTAGAACGGTAAAAAGAAAAACAAACACCTCGAGTAACAATTCAGAAATGTGATGCTTCTAGAAAACGGTGATAAAATTAGAAAAAGAAAAGAGCGTTAAAACTGAGTATTGTCAAAATTTTTCGGGTCAAAGTTAAACGAACACAAACACCGTAGCGATTAAATCCGTAGTTTCGAAATGGATCTGGTAACAGTTAAGGTTGGTTATGGGAATCACGAGTCTATTAAAGGGGTCGGGTTGCATCAGTGTTACGTGGAAAAGCTGGATTTGATAAAATCATGTTGTTATGTTACTTCTGTAAGTTATCAAATGAGTTGAAATAAAAAATTGTAAAGTGGCACAATTATGCGAAGGAAATCGTATGAAACAAATTAAACAACTTTTTCTTCTTTGGAAATACACCAAGAATGGGTTATAAAAACCTCCAGCCATAGTGATAACCCGTCTGCGAGTGTGTGCAGATCAGTGCATAAACTGAACATGTGAAATACAATTAAGATGCAAGTACAACCACTAGATAAAGTGTAACACACGTTTTATA
Organism: Umimayanthus chanpuru; assembly: GCA_025448255.1. Taxonomy (NCBI): domain Eukaryota; kingdom Metazoa; phylum Cnidaria; class Anthozoa; order Zoantharia; family Parazoanthidae; genus Umimayanthus; species Umimayanthus chanpuru. The sequence goes on along the minus strand of JAOEJI010310214.1, from coordinate 5,032 downwards.
CAAGTAATAGTGCAATAGTGAGTGTCTAGACGCAGTGCATACATAAAGCAAGAACTATCACGGGAACTGTGTCTACCGGGGGTGTGTGTCTGTGTCTACTACAGTGCATATTGTGTAACAATGACTTGATTGGGTGTCTAGACAAAAGGCAATATCAAAACATGCAAGCAAACTCGTGACTGCATTTCCTGCAGCAATGTAAGGTCATGTAAAGCTGTATCGGTCAGTGTGCATATCGGCCATACATATACGTCAGGATCAACAACGTAAAGATTTAGCAACATGCATAGTGATACTCAAAGCGTCTAAAATCTCTCTTCGGCCTCTCCGCTAAACAATAGTCTACTCGGTACCGGTTATCATTTAAGTTTGGTTTATGTTTCATTTAACTGTGTGATATATTGTTCTTTTATTATCCAACAACCTTTTTATTGTCAGAGAACACCTCAGATCATCTCGTTAACACTTCAATGGATAAGATTTCGTACTGACACACAAATTGTTCCGCTATTCAACGTTAGTGTAAACAGGAGCGCTAGCGGTTCTTCGCAGCACAAAAACCTATCCGATATGTGACACATCACTTTCGAAATGAATTTCAAAAGTGATATTTTTCAAGTAACAGCACGAAAAGAATGCCTGAGAAATCGTTCCAAGTGCAAAAAGATGGCCCATCCGCTACGGTATTTGTAGCCAGGCACGAAAATCATCCAGTTATTTAGTGTAAACGTGGCCATTTTCCGTTTCGTAAAGGGACGATACCATTTCGAACAACAGTATGTTGCGTTGTCTAACTAGGACAAATTCTTGACCTAAACCAAAGTTTAACTCTAAAAGAATAAACTAAGGTGAAAAACAAAACAAAAGCTAAGTAAAATACTGATAAAAGCTAAAGCCTGCATGGTTCACAGGCCTTCACACTTGTGAAATAAGAACAGGCACAAGCATAAGGAATTTAAATAACGAAGGAAAGACAAAGGAACGCTGAGTCTCATCACACACCTGGTATTCCTTTGTCTTTCTCTTTGTTATTCAACTTTCTTATGCTTGTGCTTATTGCGTTCGACGTTAAAAGAACGCAATCCCAAGTTGGATGGTCTCCCTGTGTTGTACAAACCAAGAAATTTTGAGATTTTTCGTTCGTGGACTGCCATTTGGACGCCCTTCTTGGTTTTCGAATCTGCCGACCTCATGGTCGAATTTTGGTCGGACTCGTTTTCATGATTGTCCGTGGCTGTTGTACTTGACTAGTAGCTGATATTGTCACGATTTTATCTTGTCTTTGTTACAACTTGAATGGGCAAAAGTTATCGAGTAACACTTTGTCAACACAATTACCAAATGTCCTCAGTAACTTTACTTAATTTGTTTTAATCTGGCAGCTCTCTACAAGACTTCCAACAGTCTTGTTTACACTTTGAAATTCATCGCAGCGGAAACACAGGCTGAACTAGAGGTTAAAGGTTATCAAAGTATTACTTTGTGTGGTGCGAGGTTTTAACCAATTAATATATATTATTGCAAAATACTGAAACGATGGCGGTGCTCTGGTGCAATATTTCAGTTGAATCACTCATCTGACGAATTTCAACGCTGTTATCCTTACTGCTATTGTTGTAAATGACGGTATTAAAGAACAGTGGGAAAAATGAAGGCGGACTAGCACACCAAATGCTTCTAGTCCAGTTATCTAATGAAAAAAATCCAGCTTCTAGTTCTATCCCTGCAGTTGATTTCTCAGCTCTTTTTTAAAAAGAGATCAAACGCACTACACTGATCTGTGATTACTTCTAGTTCTTATTCTTATTTCACAAGTGTGAACCAGGCTTAAGAATAACTGTTTCAACCCGTGACCGCTAGCATTCCACTTCCAGTCCTATACACTACAACTACGCCAACAACTCTATTCAGCGCAGTTCACGTTCTTTTTATTGTATGTATGGTACAAATGGCATTGACTGTTGTTGGAAATGGCACCGACCGTTTACGAAAGAAAAATTCGCGTCAACGAGACCTCCGTCATGTTCGTCGATGCTTTTAAGTTACCGAGAGTTCATCTGAAAGACTTTTGACAACAACCAAGGTTACGTTTTCAAATGGCTGACCTCGAACTTGTTCGATTTGAGCTTTAATTAACGGCTAGGTCACACATTTAGTTTTCATAGTACGACTTTTTATTAGTATCGCACATTTAGCTTTATAGTATGGTTTAATTTCCTTTCTCTGTATGTATATATTTACTGACGTAATGTGTTAATGGAGTAGAGCACCTGTTAATAACAGTTGTTCTGGAATATTCACAATTTAATTACATACCCAAGTTTCTTTGTTTGAAATATAAAGCAAAACAAAACTTGAAACAGCTCTGCTGAACAGATGCATTTCGCTATGGGTGACTTGCTAAACTGAAGCCCGAAACAAACGAGGAACGGTGAATATTGCTTTGCTTTCGTGAACTCGACTGAATTAACAAGTACATTTTATCAAGCAAAACCATATTTCAGAAAAATATGGCAACCTTAAAGTACAAACAACGCGACACTCTGAGGGCCCGTCCACACTAACGCGGATTCGTTCGAATCCGTATACTTTTTGATACGTTTAGGCCTTCCGTCCACACTAACACGCGGATCGGATCCACCGAATCCGTATAAGTTTGGAAACGCTTTCGAAAGTGGATAAAAACGAATCCGTATATCTTTCGTGCTAGTGTGGACGGTCGGATCCGGATAAAAGTGGAAACGATGACGTCAACTGTACCACGTGGATGAATAACAGGATCTTCGCGCCAAAACCATAAATCAAAACAAACATGGCGGAGCAAAATATGCTTCCATTTTTAATCGCTTGTTTGGAGTTAAATCTCGCTCTTTTCAATCTTTTATTGGTCTCCCATTGAAGGAGAACGATTCTTATGCGGAAGATAGCTTTTTCTAGGACCTCATATTGACGATTTGGCTCGAACACACGGCTAGCAAGGGCGAGAAGATTTTGCATTCCGCCGGGACGCCGACAAGCCCTGGTGGGACAATTTTGTTTCACAAACTGTTGTCCCAGAAGAACAGAAGGAAAAGAACTAAACATGTCACCCTATGCCCTCACATCGGATTCGCGGCGTGTTAGTGTTGGACGCGGATCAATTGATGCGTTTTCAGTAAAACGAATCCGTATACTTTTGAATCCGCGTTAGTGTGGACGGGCCCTGAGATTTAATCAGTAGAATACTCAGAGTTTAAGGACTAAAATTGATGCATTGTTTAAATTCTGAACATTCGATTAATTAAAGTGAATGAAACCCCGTTCATCGATTCCATGGGGAGCTATAGTCGACAGTTCATATTTTTAAAACTTAATATATTTTATCACTAGGGGAAATACATAAATTATTTATCTTCTTCCAGGATACTTAATGATGTAAATATTTATTGTTGATGACATCACACATTGCTTCAGTCACGTGATTATGGCGTAATTCAGATAATGAGAACTCATCTCGGCCAGATTTCAAATGAAAGTATCTATGTTCACATTTTGGTGCGTAATGATAAATGTATTACGAAAAGATTGAAATATACCGAAACTAAAACAGTTATATGGCGCCATCAATACGCCATACATTAATTTAGTAAGAGCATGATCTGCCACAAAAAACTATCATGCCTTTATAGGGTCAATCATGAATATCCTCCCACGGGAAAAGATATTAAAAAGAACTTCAAAAATGTTTTTTGATTACATCATAATGACGTAATTATACTTACACTTCAACGAAAGATAGAGCATGTCCCAATGATCAATTATTCAAAGTTTCATCAACTTCGGATCAAAAGTAAGAAAGTTAAGGGGGCTGAATGCGCCCCCCGTTTGGACTAAAGACCAAAAAACAGCTTGAACTGGATAGGGTTAATCTTTTCTTTTTGATATCTAAGTGTATTCATGTATTATTTTTTATTTAATATATAGTCCAAATACGAGAATCGTCCTTTTTAAATGGTTAAGTGATTTACCGATTGTTTAATAACCGTTGATTACCGATCCATCGCAGGTTATTACATGTACACGGAGGCCACTCCGGTAAATGAAAACTCCACAGCTCGGCTCCTCTCCCAGGTTTTCTTTACAAGAAGCTCCTCCAATATCAGAGGCTGTGTTCAATTCTGGTTTCACATGTATGGAAGTGATATGGGAACACTTCGAGTTCGCGTTAATGGACAAGTGCTATGGCAACGATCTGGTAACCAAGGCAACAGGTGGATACCCACAGCTGCACCATTCTTTGCAAGAACGTCATATCAGGTTAGAAGCGTTGTTAACTAATTCTAACAAGACATTGAAGGTTCAGCAAAGCACGGCTAAAATACAGTGTTGACAATCAAGAAAGATTAGCTGGCCGGGCAATTCAAAGCAGGAATCCCGGAGTGTTGCTTTTTGAATTGGGCCACAGTTTAAGCTAATTACGGTTTTAAATGTGCTCTAAATAATAATTAACCATAGTAGGAACAGTTTGTTCTTAGTATGTTGTGCAAATTACATCAGCAACATGTTTGACAGTATTTGTATGCAAATTTTGATTAATGAATGAGCCAAGCTATTTAACTAATCTGAAACAGTGGTGATGTTTGTGAACCAAATGTTGATAAAGATCTGGTGCAATGGAACGAACTTATATGTTGACATGACCTTTAACTAGGTGGAGTTTGAAGGAGTAAGAGGTGGCGGCTTTCGAAGCGATATTGCCATTGACGATGTTGTAATAACAACTGGGAAAAGAGGTTGTTATCCTCCTGGGACACCTACGACGCCATTTACCAGACCTCGAACTTCGAGACCTCCACCTATGACAACACCTATCCCTCAAGGTTTGTATCCTTGTTTTACTTGTTTCAATCATTTGTGTAAAAGAGATGTACCTAGTGCAAAATGGCAAAATAAACTTGTATTTAACATCTATAGCTTTGTCAGCTCGTAAGTTTGCGGTATCAGTGGAAACCGACAGCGCTTCCTTAAATCTACATCTCTCTGTTAAGGTTTT
>JAOEJI010310103.1:0-11383 GCA_025448255.1 Umimayanthus chanpuru | reverse complement strand
GGGGGGCATCTGAGCCTAGGCTCAGGTGCCCGGGGGGCATCTGTGCCAGGGGGGCATCTGAGCCTGCTACACCGGTTCGATCATCATGGCGTCCCATACACGCATCAGAAACAAAGATTGGGAAGAGGATTTTGCATTGAGAGACGATTTCAGATTGTAATTTCAGTGTAATTTACGTCAGGCCGAGGTTTTGGTCTTGGTAACAGTTAAGTATCCAATGTATGCATGAAGCTTAACCTTAGAAAAAAAGTCTTTTGAATGTAAAGGACCACACGACGTAAGACAAACTGTAGACTACTGACTCGATGTTAGATCTCTTGTTTTAGAGCTGCATGTAACAGACCTATGAAATATTGCCATTAAACCTGCCCAAATGATGATGTTCTTGTAATAGCCCTGCATTCAGGTATATTAGAAGGCGTAAGCCTAAAATAGTTACAGGAAGGCATTGGGGGGGGGGGGGGAGGTCAATCAGACCCCTCACCTCTACTTTCGACACCATTCATCTGACTAAATTGATATTTGGCGCATATAACGAGCTTTCTTTGTACTTTCAAATAATCGAATTCACGTGGTGTCTAATTGTATTCCATGGCAACCACAGCCACATAAATGACATCACAAGCGGCCGCCATCTTGGATTTTCAAATTTTCAGAATTTTTCATATTTGAATTGAACACTGAAAATGGTGAGAAAACAACATTTAGCGATTGTAATCTGCAAAATTGTAAGATCCAATGTAAAGTTATCAGTATTTACTCACTTTTTAGCGAAAATAGTCACATCTTTAGCGAAAAATGGAACTTTCTTAGTCAACGCACAAGTTGCGTGTCTCATTATGATTAATTGTGACGTCACTTAATTAGCGTCAAAAGATGTGTTAACGAACAAAAAACAGTTGTACCAAAGTTTCTGGTAGTTTGTCAATGAACAAAAAATTAAAGCCAATAAACCGGGGGGGATTAATTTGACCCTCCCCCCTTATGCCTTCTAAGGTTAAGATCTCTTTCTCGCCGCCTGCAGTTCTTTGAAATAAGGTGCACGGATTAGGGCATAGATCAGTGAAGATGTCAAACAGGCATGTCAAAAAGAGATAAAGGGTACTGGTAGTTTGCTTCGCTACCGTGCGAGGCAAAACAAAGTCCGACGATTGCATGAATTGAGTGTACCAAGAAACCTGATAAACTGTTCCATAGCTTAGGAGAAGCAGTCGAGAAGGCTCTGTTTCAAAGAGTGGCCAGTGTTCTTTCTAACAAAACTCAAGTAAAAGTCTGTTGTTGGAACGATGTCCATATGCCGAAGGAGGTTCAAAGATATTTAATAAAATTATACTCGGGAGCCATTCCATGTAAAAGTTTATACCATTAAAATTATTTTAAGACTAACTCGATTTCTAACCTTAAGCCAACGAGGTTCATTGAAAGAGGCGTGATCTGCGAAAATCTATAGATGCGCCTTGTCTACAAGTCTGGCAGCGGAATTGAGACATTAAGGAAGGAATTTAACTGAATAAGAGGGAAATTATTCTCTGGCGCGAAATTCTTTTAGATATTCAGTGTTAAGTCAGAATCAAACTCCCTATTGGTAGATTTTGTGGAGTCCAGCTGAAACAGAGAAACTAGCAGCAGAGATAAGTGCACATTTTCTCTTGTGGTTTATTGAATCCTACATGTATATGTCTTTCCAAACTAATTTGTCTTTATCTTCAGCCTACATAGCACATGGCGGTTCAACCCGTTACGATAATACTGATCTTCCTCTGGGCGTTTTCGTTCGCGCAAGAAGCGAGGAAATGCCCTCCACTCGCATATTTTTGGTGGACTTATGGTGAGTGTTGTGATTGTATAGTAACTTTTTCCTTTTCTTTAGAGTATCACAAGTAACTTTGATTGCTTCTTATTAATGATACTGTGAGTAACTTTTTTTATTTAATCAATAGCTTAAGTTCAGACCGCCGCTAGGAAACTCAGTGTGCAAAATATAAAAGATGCCGCTACACTTTGTTGCAAAACAATACTGTTCAAGCTTAAAAGAGACTGTCAGAAAAAAAGACAAAATTGTGGTGACCGTTAAAAACATCGAATTTGCTCATAATTTTTCCTTTGGTAGCGCTAGGTGCCAGTTAAATTATATTTCAAATTTCAACATAACGGCAGAATTCCGTAACATTTCAGCTTTGCACCACCCATCTAAGAAAGACGGAAGAAATTATCGTAAAAGAATCTCAAATTCGTAATGTCCTGACCTAAAAAATAATTACAAGAACAAAAAACATATAATGAAAATGAGATCTATGTGTAATCGTTTTGGAAGTTTTATTTTTATTAAGAAAATACATTCGTTTAATAATAATAATAATAATAATAATAATAATGATAATAATAATAATAATAGTTTTTAAAGTTCTGATGTGATTTTTTTTGATTTTATATTTCTATAATGAAAGCCGTTAGATGTTTTATAGATAAATTTCAAGATTTATCACCGGGAAATTTTTATGAGGAGATTTTAAAGCCGGAGTTTTAAGAAGTGTTTGAATTTTGAGTGTATACTAGGTTTTTAAGACAGGCGTCATAGGCTACGTTTGCGCCCTATTTACGTTTTATTTATGTATGGCATCCAAACGTTTTACACTGCAATAATAATAATAATAATGACTTTAATCAAGTATATCCACTGGGTGGCTCTTCACCTTGACTATGCTACTATATTTACAATATTTACTAAAAGAATCTATGATTACATTTTTAAGAAATTACAAAAGTCAAAAAGTACAAACTCATTCATAAAAATTTAAACTATATTAAGCACAGATTATCAAAATAATGTTAAAATATAACAATGTGTGAAGTCCTTAGATACAATACAAATGACTAATTACATCTATGAAGTTAAGTGTGCTTTGATCAATCTGCAATATGCATTAAAATCATGTGTTTCTCTGATTTCTGATGGCAGTTTATTAAACAGCTGAGCTGAAGTTTCTTGGAATGTTCGGACCAGTCGAGGAACTTTCAAAGTTGTAGCACCCATTGATTTAGGTTGTATTTGCCTACTTCGCATTTTTCTAAAGCTAAATAGCGTGGCCAGTTCTTATCGTGTAACGCTTTGTATACTAATTTCAGTACAATAAAGTCCCTTCTCTTGCTCATCGGCAGCCAGTTTAGTGTATGGAGGTCGTTTTCGTTAGCGTATCGTCCCAATACAAAACCAGCTCAGGCATTTTGGACACGTTGTAAGCGTTTAAATTGATACAGAGGGAGAGGGTAGAACACAGCAGCTGCGTAGTCAAGTTTTGAGAGAACTTGACACTCCACTAATTGTTTGCGAACTTGATATGGAGCCATCTTCTTAAGCTTTCTAAGTATGGACAGAACACCGTAGCAGGAGGATAGCAGCGAGCTTACGTGCTCGTCCCAGGATAGGTGTTCGTCCATCATCAGACCAAGTAATTTTGTTTTGGCCACGCGCTCTAATTGGGTGCTGTTGCACGAGACCTGTTCTTTGAAGTCATGCAAGTGATGAACACATGACATCTGCCGAGTAGATACTAGCATCCATTTCGTTTTTGTTGCATTGAGTGCTAAGTTCCTTCAGTCTTAAATGTTCCCAACGTGAATTTTGGCTGATATACAAACTCACATCATAATGGTTTTTATCTGGCTAAAGTCGGTGTATTCATTTTGAAATAGCCGGGGAAAATACTTGAGGTCCAACAATCGCGGAAGAAGAGTACTAAAATCTTTTCCCCTTTTATGCATTTAAGAGTTCAAATACTAATTATATAGCTGGTTAGCTACCCAGGAGCCCCACTCACATATTTTAATGGCGAGAGGGTCCGAGTGATTTTTATGGGTCTGAAATTTTGGCCAAAAGTGATTTTTTTTGGTCTATGAAAGACGCCGGGATTTTTTTGGGTCCCAAAAAAACCAGAGGAATTTTTTTGGGTTGCGAAAAAAGGACTAAGGGATTTTTTTGGGTATGCTAAGAAAGAGTAGTGATTTTTTTTGGGTGACAAATTCTGAAGTTGTGATCTTTTTGGGTATAAAATATGAACATCTGTCGGACCTTCCCGTCATTAAAATTTGTGAGTGGGGCCCCTGGGGTTAGCTAACTTTATAGTATTGACCAAGCTATTAATCGCCAAATTGTCCAATTAATGATTAATTGGATAGTTTCAATTGAGACGTAAATGTGCAGATTAAGAAAAAAAATGGATAGGTTGTCTTCAGCCAATCAAATTTGACAAAATTTGAATCAGCCAATCAGAGCAAAGCTTACCTCGTCAGCACCATGGCGTGACATGACACGACATTTGCATCGCGCTCTGGAGTCCATTTTCAGAAAATGCCCGAGTTTTCTCAGAAATTGCCAAATTTTTCTCTGAATTCTAGCTACACTAACCTCGTCCAATTTGGCTGTCAGAGGAATTGATTTTATCCAATTATTTCCAAATTGGACAGCCTTTAGTCCTATTACATATACTTATTCAAATAAACTCAATTATTTCCTAATGCGTTGTTTAATATTGGATATTAATTATGTTTCAGACATGGTTCTGGAAGGTCATACAGTTGAAACACATGATCGCGTTTCTGAAGAAGAGTGCCAGGCATACTGTATAAAGAACACGAAATGCTACTCTTTAAACTACAAGCAGGGAGGGCACTCGTTGAAGAATTGCATACTTAATGACGCAACACGAGAGATGGATCCTGGATCATACAAAGAGAAGTCAGGATGGGTTTATTATGTAATCAAAGGTAAATTACTTTCTTAATTATTAGCTGAGACAAAACTTTACTCAGAATTTACGTTTAACAAGACGCTGTATAAATAGCCTTACTCGGGCCTTGTAATTATTTTGAGATATGTTCTCGTTTAGTCAGGTTCATATTTTAAAAACACATGTAGATTTGAGTGATGCAAATTTAATGGCTATAGTTCAAGACCAGCACTTGGACGACATTTCATTTTCCCTGTAACACACAGTCATGTATCCTGTGATACCATATTTGTTACATGTTAGGTTCTGCTACAGTAGTAGCCTGATCACAAAGCTTGAGTCATATGCAAAGCTACCACACAAATAGAATGAACAAAATCTATCAAAAATATCCCTAAATATTACAAACATAAAAATGAGGAACTAGCATCAAACCGTTGACACTCGATACCTGATAAAGCTCATGGCGCCTCATATGATAAGTATGTCGGGTTTTATAGAGAACATAAACGTCACTGATGTGCGCTATATTCGTTCCACTACCAGTCTTTCACTCATAATCAGGAGCACACACTATAAAGTATATCATCTAAACATCTAAGGTATATGGTCACTTGGCTTGGGACAGTGGTTTGGATTTACTAAATATATTCACAATAGGAGGCCGAGGTGACTGATAAAAATAGAGCCACCTGTTTATATACCATTTTTTTCAACTTCGAAAAACTTATACTTAGAAGCTTCCCGTTCTACCTCGTTTCGATAAAACTCTTGAACTCCAAATTTATATTTCCTACGACGTAATGATAACGTTCCAACTTGGCATTTGCCAGCAATTCCCTAGATGCAATTGTTTCTGACATAAATGAGCACAAAATGTCAGATCTTATATTACCTATGAATAGGTATTTTCTAAAACGTTTCCTTGATAAATTTGTTAAAATTACTATGAAATGATGTTATCCAATATTACAAAATAATAAGAAGCTAACTATGCAATCAATATAAGCTTTTAACCTAATCTATGTTCTCTTTCTTTTTCACTGAAGAGTTAAGCCATACTGGACAAAATTGCATGAGGATAAGACACTGAGATATTCAGGAATAATTTTGAATTGCACTACATATGCCAGACCAACAGCTGATCATTACAAGTTTTATCACAACGGCAAGTTAAGATACGAGAGTAAATCTAGCGTTTACAATCTCGGCCAAGTGACAACGTCCAACGCCGGACAATACACGTGTGTTCCGTTAAACAGTTTTGGACAAGGAGAGGAAGCAAGCACCAACGTTAACGGTAAGCCCTTAGGTGATTATATATTTCTTATTAAATGGTTGATCAACCACTATAGCTGGGTATTTTGGCGAGTCGGCAGGTGGCGACGTCGAGAGACTAAATCTGATTTCCTTGATGAAGGAAAAGATTTATTTGTGGGCTAACGGAAAATTTTCCAAACCCGAAATCACAGTTGGAAGAGGCTTTCTAGTTTCGGCCTGAAATTTAGCGGTTCCGAGTTTCTTGGATACTGTTATAATGTTGCGAATTGATGTTGCGGTGCAAGTCGTCCCGTGTAACATATACTGAAGGTGCCAATGAAAAATCGAGTAAAGTTGCGCAAAGAGTTGACTCGTGTAACATGTCACGAAAACACGATACGGTGTTGCGCTGAAAATCGAGGTTGCAAGTTGTCCCGTGTAACACAGCCTTTACACGCGTCGATTTTCTGATTATTCGTCATCTTTCAGTTTTGTTGCAAGTTTTTTAAACCAATTCAAAAACTCCAAGATGTCGCCGAACCCACTGTTGCGCAGAAACTCGTTTTCGGCGACATGTTAGTAGTATAGTAGGTATGGAATTATCCTTATTTTTGCGGCGCAAGTGCAGCGAATGCATAAATTATCTTACGGTGACGTCATAACTCATGAATAGAATGCGGTGGAATAAATTAGTTCTTTTGTCTTCAAACTCATGAATAAAATGGGGCGCATGCATAAATTATCTTAGAGTAACGTTATAGCTCATGAATAAAATGCGGGGGAATAAATTAAGTCTTTTGTCTTCCGAAATCATGAATAAAATGGGGCGCACGCATACATTATGTCTTTTGTTCTCGAAACTCATGAATAAAAGGAGGGCCTTTATGCTAATGAGCTAACGGTTTTGGCGCAAAATACATCGAAGTAATATTTTGGCATGATTCGTTTTACTTTGGCGTTTTTTCCAACTATCCTTTGCCAAAATAGAACCAAGAGTAGGTTTTCGCGGGATTTTTACCTTTGACTGATCATGTTCATCTTTCTGTTGTTTTCTGGCGGTTTTTAAGTTTGTAACCACCCAAACTGTACAGAAATAATCCTGTTTCGATTTCTAACAGCAAACTTTTAGTTTTTTGTTCCTTCCAGTCCCTTTATTTGTGTGGAAATTAAAAAAATACCTGAATTGTGCAATCATTGCTTTAACTAATCGATATGCAAGCTCCTGCTTTATAGTTGGTGGAGCCTTTTGTTGTCAGAGTTTAAAGAAAAATAGACCACAAGCTGAAAATAACTTCAAACAATAGAATGAACTGGACATATTTGCATTCTAAGCAAACAATCAAGAACTTTTCAAAGAGATATTTTATTTTCACATATAGTTTACAGAGCTAGTTTTCTTCTTCACCATCACTTGGAAAATAGTCACGGCGAACTCGATTCCTTTGTCGCCAATGGCTTATGAGACCGCAATGATTACAACGGTGAAATGTTTCTCGAACAAAACGTGAGTTGGCAGGAAAATTTTGCTGACAAATATCACAAACTAATGCTTTATTGAGAAATATGGAACCTCTTGATCGATCAGTAAAGCGTTCTTCTTGGATTGTGTGCTTGCGATACCGGCCAATGCGTTAACAGGCCGCTTACAGCGAAACGTTATCCTAGTGAAACATTGTCATCGAACTGTTCGTAATGAAATGAAATGAGTTCAGATAATGATGACTCTAGACATGTCGACTCCCAAGAGACCACTGTACGATCAGGCGCTAGAGCTAGAATTCCTACTGCGAAAAGGAAGGAGTATTTGTTGAAAATATTAAAACAAGCCTTTGCCTCAGCCAAAAAAGCTTTAAGGAAAGAAATTAACAGCGCCTCCACGCTGCTAGTGAGCGAGAACAAAGTTACCGTTTTGCAAAATGCTGCTCAAATTCACGGAGGTTGTATGAATAATTTAACTGCAACAGAAGAATCATTGGAATTTGAACTTGGTTCTAGAGAAGAACGGAATGCATTGTATGAGAAATATGAAGAATTGTCACGCGAAAACAATAAACGTTTGAAACAAATCTCTGATAAAATTCGTTGTTTAGGAATAGAAAGAGACTGTGAGTCAGTGTTGTCAAGAGAAACTGCGCAAAATAGAAGTTCGCGAAGCTCTTCCAGGAAAAAAAGTTCACGCATATCCACTTCAAATAAAGATTTTGAAAGTTCTAGTAGGAGTAAAACTTGTTGTAGTTCCAGCTCAACTTCCTCTGTGCGCCAAAAAAGGTTTAATCTGGGAGAAGAGGCGGCAGTACTAAGAGTTAAATTGTGTTTAAATCGTGAGAAACAGGAATTAGAAAGAAGAAATAAAATGATCATAGATGATTTAGAAAGAAGAAAATTGGAGTTACAAAGAGAAGAAGATAGAATGAGAGATGAATTTAAGATTATTGAAGAAGACTTTCAAGATTAAGGAAGAATTAGCTGAGAAGGAAGCGAAGATAAATGCGTGTGTCAAGTTTGAACAAGAAGAAAACTGTTCTCTTAGCACTAATGAATTTAGAGAGCATTATATTGAGAGTGGCTAGCGCGAACACATGTTGAAATTTCTTCATTCCCAATCAGAAAAAACAGTTTCTACAGCAGTCGAATTTTCTGATACAATGCCAACCATTTCAGATCAAGTTATCCCATATGCAACGATTCCTGCTGTCCCGAAAGAAGACGTTGTGAAAGATTCAAATGATTCACCGTGTTGTTCCCAGTCTAATGTCCCTGTTTACAAACCAGCTGTCAGTCAACCCTCGTTGCAGACTCCCACGAATGCTCAAGACAATGTCGTGAACCCGGGGACCGGTAACGTTACTCAAGGAAACTTACCGCCTGGTAACAACGGAACACAAAATCAGTTTGTAGAGTTTGCAAAGTTGCTAGCTGATAGTCAAAATCTTAGCAGACTTCCATTGCCAGAACCCGGTATCTTCAGTGGAAATATGATTGAATACCCTATTTGGATAAAGGCCTTTGAAACCCTCATCGAAACTAGAGCTAGTTTACCATCGGAAAAGCTCCACTTTCTTAACAAATATGTTTGCGGCGAAGCGAAGAGCGTTGTGAACGGGCTTATGTTTTTAGATTCTGAAGACGCGTACGAAAGGGCAAAGGGCATGTTGGCTAAGCGATTTGGAGACCCGTTTGCCGTAGCAGCAGCCTACCGAAAAAAGCTGAAAGTGTGGCCAAAAATTGCTCCAAACGACGGAAAGGGGCTCAGAAAATTATCTGATTTTCTTTTCCAGTGTGAACAGGCAATGTCGAAAATTGAAAGTCTTGGCGTTCTCAGTGACAATCAAGAAAATCGGAAGATTGTCGCCAAGCTCCCGAAATGAGTCATAAATCGATGGGGTAGACTAGTTTATCAATGGAAAGACGAAATTTGTGAAGTTTCTCATCAAGGAATCAGACATAGCCTGTGACCCCGTTATTTCACCTCAAGCCTTGAAGGATGAGGAAGACAAGAAAGGAAGAGAACTGACCAAATTTGCCAAGGGTGAAAAGGGTGAAAAATTTGCAGCCACATTTACCACAAGCTCGACAAACGTCTCCAAAGATGAAACCAAACTCAAACCATGTCTAATCTGCAAGAAGACACACATTTTAGATGCTTGCCCTGAGTTCTTAAGAAAGTTTGTTTCTGATAGAAAAGAATTCGCAAAATCTAAAGCGCTTTGTTTTGGCTGTTTGGAAGAAGGCCACAGATCAAGAACTGTCAACAAAGAAAGACATGCAAAACGTGTAACAAATTACGCCCTATTGCCCTCCACGGAGATACCAAGAAAAAAGGCGCGGTTTCACAGCCAGTGGATAACTCAGGTCAGTCGCATTACAAAAAAACTACGACAAATGGTACCTGCGAGAGCAAAGTCAACTCAATGATCGTACCTGTTTGGCTGTCTCACGTTGGAGATCCAAATAATCAGAATTTAGTCTATGCCATATTAGATGATCAATCAGATGCAACGTTCGTGTCAAAGATAGCGCTTATTTCTCTCGGCATCAATGGCCCCCAAACGCAGTTGCTTCTCACAACAATGCATGCCGAGGATGAACTGATTGAAAGCCAAAGGATCAAAGGTTTAACTGTGAATGACTTTAGTCATCGATTATCTATTCAGCTTCCGACAAAATTCTCAAGTAAGAATATCCCAGCTAAGGCCGTATTCCAAGATCAACCATAGCACGCCAATGGCCGCATTTACACCGAATTGCTGACCAACTTATGCCTTATCGAGACGACATTGAGGTACGTCTTTTGATAGGAACAAACTGCCCTCGTGCGATCATGCCACGTGAAGTGATCCCAGGTGCCGACAGTGGTCCCTATGCGCTACGAACTGTGCTAGGCTGGGGAATAGTTGGCCAAGTAATTCAGACCCAGGAAGATGCTGAAGACGAGTATATTCACAGCAATATCACTCATCGAATTATAAACATGTGAAGTTTGGGAGCCAGAAGTCACAACCTATCCTAATATTGATTCCGCAAGCGTCAACAAGAAAACCTGCCAGTTTTCTCTCAAGACACGTGTCAAGCAAGTAACCAATCGTACCCAGATAAGCCAGATGCTTGAGCTAGATTTTTCGGAAAGAGAGAAAGAACCTCCAGCGCTATCTCAGGATGACAAGAAGTTTTTGAAGAAGATGGAGGAAGGAGTTCATCAGAAAGATGACCGGCATTACGAAATGCCTCTTCCTTTCCATGAAGATGTGACAAATTTGCCTAACGACAAAGGACTGGCCTTGCAATAGCTGAAGAGGTTGAAAACGCGATTGGAAAACGAAGTAAAGTATCGTGAAGATTATGTCACATTCATGAATCATGTTATAGATAAGGCATACGCTGAAAAGGTTCGAGAGAATGAACTTGCCAATGACGATGGCGGAGTGTGGTATATTCCTCACCATGGCGTATACAATCCTCACAAGCCCGAAAAAATTCGTATCGTTTTCAATTGCAGTGCCAAGTACAAGAATGAGTCTTTGAATCAACACCTTTTCTCTGGTCCTGACTTAACCAATACACTTATCGGTGTACTGTGTCGATTCAGACGGGAGCTTGTTGCATTTATGTGTGATATAGAAGCTATGTTTCACCAGTTCATGGTAAATAGAATGCATCGAAATTTCCTAAGGTTCTTTTGATGAAAGGATGACAACACCAATTCTCAGGCAATAAAATACAGAATGGCTGTGCATTTGTTTGGGGCTGGATCGTCGCCAGGATGTTCAAACTATGGACTCAAGAGAACTGCAAATGATTACGAAGACAAGTTTGGTCCCAAAGCAGCCGATTTCATCAGACATAATTTCTATGTTGATGATGGTCTCAAGTCTGTAGACACTGTTGACAAGGCTGTA
>JAOEJI010309992.1:0-11391 GCA_025448255.1 Umimayanthus chanpuru | reverse complement strand
AAAAAAGCTGGTTCAGTTGGATATTTTCTCCAAACCTGATTTTCATTCCCCCCAAAAAAGATTAACAAGACTTCTCATGTCAGCCTTTTCTTTTCAAATTCATTCTAGCTTCACCTGGCTTTTCTCCAACACATGATGAATCAGAAAGAAAATAATTGCTACTCACAGGGCTGAAAACACTGTACTTCAATCTGTATTTGAGGTTCATATTGCACTGCTACCATCCTCAATGAACTAAGAGCATTGCTGCTGCAGTATTTTTCATGCAAACAACACAGTTGGTTCATCATGCATTTAATTTATTGTTTAATATCCAATCAAAACTGACCTTGGAGTTAGTAATCCATTCGTGTGTAGTCCTTTGACTGATGGACTAGATAGCAAAAAGAGAATCAGACATTTCGTTGAGAATGGTAGCAGTACTTAAGAGTGTTTTATTGTTGAAATTCAATGTCAGACAAGGGAATACAGAATTCAGTTTAAGCAGTGGTAAAAGGAGGTGATTGTATATTTAGATAAAAACTTGTACAAGTTAATTGCTCAGGTGAGACCCTAACATGGATTTCGAACAAGTCCACAGTTTATCTTTAAGCCAGTCTGAGAGTAGAAACTATTAATTACTTTGACTGGAAAATATAGTCAATATGTTCAGAGTTATTGCTTGACAGAAATAACAGACGAAGACAAGAATGTTTCCAAATGCCTCATTCTTACCGTGTGTAACATATAGCTGTGTGTAACCTTTGGCATGTGTTCTGTAAGTGCTTTTAAAGCTTTTGGATTGCCGATATCTCTATCTTCTAAGAACTGATACCATTTCTGCTGTCTGGACGAGTGAAGTGACAGCTGGTAATGTTCTTCCAGAGCTTGCCTGTTCCGGAGGCATCTCTTTAAAACATAGTTCTGCATGGGGAATATTCCACCATGCTTCTTGACAAATATTTTGTATAAACTTGTCCATTCATAGTAGCTTGATGGAAACATGTCGGCGGGGTCTCGTCTGTGATCTGTTGGATACAAATACAACTAGCCATTAACCTTTTCATTCCAACAATTGTCAAATGATGCGTTATTGAGTTCTCGTTAGTTATAGCCTTACATTTCCTATTGATAAATTGGGAAAATATCACATTTTCTCTTGGAATGTTTAGAGTGGATGGTCAATTCAGCTATTCTCAAAACCAATTACAGGTATATTTTATGCTGATACTTAACTTTAAGGAAAGATCTATGTTGCTAAATGTGATGGGAGCAAAAAGGTTGATGAAACATTTTGAATTATGAAGAACTCTAGAAAGTTGTAAATAAAACTAACAACATATTAGTCATAATTTCTCTAGAAGAAACACAAATGTAGCAATGAAAGGAATCGAACACATAAGTATATGGGCATCTTTTTTTCCTTTCAATGTACTCTTCCAAAAAAATTAGTTGAATGCCCCGAATGGGACTCGAACCCATGTCTCCTGGTTTCTAGTCAGGCATGATAACCACTACACCACCGGGACTCACCATGCTGGCAACACAGCAAGTCTCGAAGCATAGAATTATCACCGTGCATGATCCCTGGGACCCAATCTTTTCTTCATTAGAGCACGCATATCTGCCTAGAAATCCATCAGAATTTTTATACAAAGAAGAAACACAAATGTGGCAATGAAAGGAATCGAACATATAAGTATATGGGCATTTTTTTTCCTTTCGATGTACTCCTTCGAAAAAAATGGTTAAATTTCTCTAGTCAATAATTATTATTCAATTATGACATTGAAGTAGCTACTACTATTATATTACCGTGTACATTAAAAATGGTATTAGTGTTGTGACAATTATTACTACTAATAACAAAAATTATTTTCAATTACTTAATATTTATTACCTTTGTCTAATTAATATATTTCCCATTTAATAATAACACTCCACTTTTTCTCTTCATGTTGAACTGCACATACCTCTCTCTGATTCATGGTAGTGTTTCTCTAACTCTTCGTCAGATAAGCCCCATATTGATTTGGCTTGGCTTGCTGTTAAATGACTAACGCTGTGTGATGGGGGACTCGGATTCAACAAATACCAAACAATTACTGATGTCTTCAGCTGACTAACTGGTCTAAAGAAGTTGTGGTCATTCTTTAATACTTCGGCTTTGTAGAACATCTCATACATATAAAGATAGGTGTACTCTTGCCATCTCGTTTCCAAACAAAAATCAATCTGCAAACAAATGCCAAGTTAGAATTTAACACGGTTATCTTTACAAGTGTTGAGATTGAGATTTCAAAGTGGAAAATGTAATTTGCTTAATACCATTATAACGTAGGTAATGGTAGTTGAATGGGCTTCCACAGAAAAGCACAGGGGGACCAATGGTGTGGGGAAGGCATGTCCCATAAGACACATCTTGCAGTTTACCATTTTAGACTGAAAGCAAGGCTGGACATGCAAACAAATCTAAACTTTAATTTAATACAAATCAGTGAGAAGCATGGCATATAGGTAGTGCGAGTTTAAAAACATTAGCATATAACATAATATCTAATTATACTTAACTCAGAATCAGGGTCTTTCTTTCAGGAGAGGAAAAGTAATGGGAACGAGGTTCCATGCAATCTTTGTTATGCCTGTCCAACTTTTCTTGGATATATACACAAATTATCATGACTCTTTGTGGACTTTCACAAATTTAAAGATCAATATATGTTGTGGTCTAAACTAGTATTAGTTTTTAAGAGAAGCAAATATGAGTCAGATGAGAAGACAATGAAACCTTGAGTCAACTTGGCAAATGAGAAAGGCATATTATCATTTCAGATTGTAAATTTAGAAATGACAAAACCAGCAGCCCACAATAATGTGTCACACAGTATGAATCATAAAAATGTGGTGAAAAGATGCTGGGAGGATAATCAATCAGAAATGCTGAACAATACTTTCCTGGGACATCCCATGGCTGTGGTTACACCACTACTCACACATGACTGCAATAGATGCTACCATGTCATATTAGACAAATTCCAAAAACTAACAGCAATTCTTATTGAGTTTCATAGCCAGCTAAAGTTACAGATACACAGAAACACTTAAATTCTTATTCATAGATCTCAAGAAAAATACTTTATAATATGTCAACACATCCTCAAAAATATCTCAGACTTTAAGACAAACATATTTTCCAGCAATGCCACTGGTAACATCCAAAAATTATCCAAAAATTTCTTTTATTTATACAGGGCAAAGGCTGGTATTAGGCTAAGTATAACTTGCAAAATACATTTCCTGGCACTGATATTTTACTACATGGACTGGTCAGATTGAGTGATATCGACTGAGCTTCGAGAAAAAAAAAAGAGAAAAGCTTCGTGATGTTCGTGGGTTAATTTTCCACCTGATCTGGATGTCGGTTAACTAATTAGCAAAAAGTACATCAAAATTCATTAACTGCAGCAAAAAGGATTCAGAGAAATCGAAATTAACCAAAACTGACTCAAAATTGCTGCACTATTGTATGACCGTGATCTTGTCACTTTACCCCATCAGCCCACGAAATGTATAAATTTAAACTTTCATTAACCAGCCATTAGAGGTTAAGTGATTTGCAACCGTGGCTCCCAGAAAAAGCGATGACACATGCCAAAATATTCCATAAGGACAAAGCTACTGGGGCCTTTGTACAACGAGAGGGAAACAAAATCTATAATACAATTGTCACGTTTTAATTCAAATATTCCCAGGAGGAAGCTATATATTTACAGTCCTCATTTATGTAATGAAAAGCCATGCAGGGTGCGAGTTAGCTTGGGAAATGGCAATTTGTTTCAAAAGTTCAACATGAACAGCTGTCCGTGACGAAACGGTAACAACACACGACAATTCGCTGCTTCGCTGTCAAGATATTATCACCCAATTTGCTTTCAAAAGAACACAGCATATTTATTCATGTCGAAGACGAATAGATGTTCAAAGGAACCCGTATTTTAGCATTTGAGATTCAACTTGCTATATCAACAACATGTTGACAAAACCTGAAAATCGAAACGACTGTGGCATGACAGCAATAGCAGGCGGGTCCGCTCGGGAAAATTGGCTGTGATATTTTGACGGACGTACTGAAGTGCTTTCGTGATATGAGATCTCAAAACAAAAACCCAGCTCTTGCAGTATTCACTCAATACCAGATCTATTCAACGCAACCATTTGCAACCAGTGAAAACGATCCCTTCATTTCCATTTCAATAAAACCCAATATCCATGCTAGTCGGCACACCGGTCAGAGAGAAAAGTGGATCTATTCCAAAATAACTCCGAGCGTTACCGACCAAATAGCAAAAAAATATTGAGTTTCTTGGCAGTTCCTTAATCCCATACGCGCTCAGAATAACAAAGAATATGTTTCAACAAATATTCAACCCTTTCATACAAAATTCAAGGAGAAACAGGGGTCGGATTTCTAAGAAGTTTTTGAACGTTGAATAATAAATTAGGAGTGACCGACAAACCAGTTGTTCCTCAGCGCACATATGCTCCGAGTTTCATGAAAAGAAGATCCCTTTCATCTTGCAAACTCTTGCTTGTAAATCCATAAACAGCATCCAAGCGCATTTTCGTATCTCCCGATTATTTATATGTGTCGAAATAAAGCTCGCATAAAACAGTAACCGAAGCTTATAGCCAAACTAACTGCCACAAACCTCATGGTCGACATATCGGAAATAAAGAAATCCCAAGTTTCTCTTCAAAACTATGAACAGAAACAGCCGCCAACGACCCAAAAGGCTCGACATAACGGTTAAGGGAGTCGTGAAGGCAGCTTCTTTGTCTTCAAATTCAAAACAAACTTTGAAGAATCTTCGCAAACGAAACGGAATTGAACCTACCCTACAGCGATGACGCCATATCAAGTTGGAAAGGCAAAGACGGTGAAATAGCCGGCAGGTTTTGCTCAGCTTTATAAGTGTTTTGCAGTCCAAGTATTCCAGTATCAAAACAAGAACCTCCTCGCTGAGATGAGTCAACAAAGATGGCGGTAAAATCACTCTTGATTCCATCTCTTCGGGCTGAAAAATTCTTGTGTTTGCGGAGAGTCTGTGTAGCAAGGGTGGAACAGTTCTGCTTGCTACCCTCGTATTACAGCCATCGAACGCAAACTTCTTTTGCTTCGGCGGGCCAAAATGTGAGTCCAACATGGCCAGTTCAATCCTCTTCCCTGCCCTAACTGAATGAAAAGATAGCTCAAAATGGCTCCCGTCGGCATAAACGCTAAAGATAAATACACTGTGATAAAGACAAGTTCTCTCCTAATGACACAATATCCCTAAGAACGAAGCTTTGTTGTTTTTATACTAATTTCACACGTGCATTTCCCGTTCAGCTGTTACGCATGCGCGATGTGCTAATGACCCGCGCTTCACCAATCCGCGTCGTCGGCGCGTGTTTAGAATTCTTTTCTCGTGGGTTGCTTGCAATATACAAACTAATTACACTCGTACGTTCACGAATTTGAAAGGAAGGGAATTAAGCAGGTAGTTCTCGCGCTCGCCTTGAAACACATCTTCTAACAATGTGCTTTGAATTCATGCAACTCTCAGGGTGCTTGGTTGCGCAGGAAAGAGACAACAGAGCCACAAAATAGTTAAGTTTCGACAGCTACTGCTGTAATTTAATCCTTGTATAATTTATTTAATTTTTGTGAGAATTGTTTTCAAATGGACTCTTGTTCAAGCACCTTTTCTTTCGAAAACGGCGCCTTTGATGGCTTTACGCCCGAGAGGCTATCGATAGCTCCCCGCTGGGGCTAAATAATTGTATGTTGCTTTCTTAGGATAGAGTTTCTCTGAACAGCACGTTTCTGAACTGACATAAACTCGCAACGGTTTGAAATATAGGCTCTCGCGCGAGTTCCGAGGGCAGCCACGTACAAACGTGGGTTTGGCCGTGTGCTCAAGACGATTGTGTTACCTGACGTTGCGGAAGGTTCGCGGGGTTTCTGGTCTTATCTGAGTTCAATCAAATCATCTACTCTGAAGCATGCGTAGTTGTCGCATGACGGGAAATAAACCAATACCCAAAGGCGAGGAGCTCGAATGAACCGAGACATTTAACCACGTCAATGCAATTTTTTGACCAGATCAAGAAACGGAAGGCTTTCACGGCTTTTAAGGCGGCCATGTGAAAGAAACCACAACGGAACTGCATATATAAAAGGAACGTTAGACAAGGAACAGTTCACAAACACACAATATTGCCACCAAGCGGCCATCTCATCAACTTCAGCTATTGTGTCGCCAAATCTGCTATATCTTCTCTGTTTTCTTGTTTGTTTCAATCGTGTTCCATCTAGCTTTGTTTCTCAGGTGGAGTTTTGACTGAAAAGCAGATATTTCCTTCTTTTCGCCCACTAGTGTAGTTTGTCTTCAAACACGACAAAATCCTGAAAAAGCCACCAGTTTCAACAAGTTTAGTGGATATTCATATTCAGTTGACATTTCTTTTTCCTGTTAAGCTTACACCAATCAGAAACTTGGCTCAGGGCATTGTTCCTCCCGTTTTTGTTCTCTCAATTCAATAAACGAAAAGTGAAATTTTAATTACTTCCTTAAATGCTGTCAGCTCTGTGAAAGGGAGCTTTCTTATGGTTGGTAGGAAAGAGCCGCGACGAACGACCGTTCTTCCATTTGATCGTGGAGGCAACTGGGGAATTCAATTCAGAACCCTAAAACCACAAAGACCGCAGAAAAACCACACAGATCACGTGGCTCTTGCTTAAAAGTAAAAATGGACTAAGTACAACAGCGCCAGCTGTGTGTTAAGTTCTTTGTTGGTAACTGGTGGTTCGCCTGAAGACTGCTTTTAGCGATAGCAGGAAATAGTTTAAACATTAAACATGTTTCAGGCAGCAGCTCTGAAGTGAGACAATAGTGTTATCACCTAAATGCTATCGCGCAGTTGCTATGTAAATCTAATCCCGGATCTGTTTGGCTGGAATCTTTGGCAGTCTTGTCTTGGTCAAAGCTTATCTAGAGGGCTCCGATGAGAGGTGCCACTGTAAAACTAATAACACAGATGATTGGCGATTGTTTAGTGGTTCCATGGCACCAGCGGGTGACGTGAAATTTTCACACAAAGGCGACATTTTTTTCTCTTGTCCTCTTTGCAATTCTTTTGGCAGCTTTCACTCGAGAGAGTAAATATGTCTAAGTAATTGCCTTCCATCTCGCCCCCGGGGACACACGTTCCATTAATATTTAACATACAATTTGTGACGTTGTCAATAAATGCGTAATTATCGTGGAAATTGGTGCATTCAGAATATTGCCACCAACGGGGCTTTTTTTTGTTGAAAGTGCTCCAAATACGAGCACAGAGATATTTTAAGATATCAACTTGGTTGATTGCTTGCTCGTTTTAATACATGCATTCCTCTATTTGACAAGAGGCTATCTAGATCTTCGAACAAGGCAACACAGACTTGTGCAAGCTAAAAAGTAAAAGGTCGTTAGTACAGTCGATTAAATCGGATTTTATAATAAAAAAAGACTATTTCTGTTGCGTCACCAGAGTATAATTGAAGGGAAAACACTGTGATAAAGACACTTGAAAAAGCATTAAACTATGGCATCATATGTCCAGAGTTTACAACGCGAAAACGTAGCAGAATTACGCCATTAATGACAGCCTCTTGAGAAAATAACTAGTGAAAATAGGGGGCGTGGTTGTACTGCTTTTGCGATGAATAGCGAGGGCTTTTGTATCCCAAAAGAGATATATGCGTCGTTACAGAACCGTGTAACGCCATCAGTGAACTTCCAGTTACACAATAACAGCGTTACCTAGTCAGTCTGTACTCTTGTCTGGGTGACTAGAGACACTACAGTCACGCATTCTACCAGAATAAGAAAAAAAAGGACAGAAAAATGCATATGTAAAAACGATCGCAGAGACGTATCTAGCATCTAAAATTGCCCCAGTGACATCAATATAATTGTATTTCGTGGTCAAGCGGCAAGCTTAACTTAAATGAGAGTCGCGAGGTGCCAAGAATATCAGATTCATTTGTTCATATTTTAAAATATCAATAACAATTTAGAACGTTCTGAGAGCATTGTGCAAATTGCGACTATTTTCGTAATTCAGTTGAAAGAGCGCTAAAACCAGTCGGCAATTAACATGAATTTGAATAGTTTTGCGGTCGTTTGATTTCAGCCTCGCAGCTATTTTGAAGTATGTTCTTGAAATGTTTTTCTTGTCCACGTGTAGTCACAAGCTCGCTAGACGTACACTCCCCAGAATAACTTTGCGTGACGTCACATCAAAATCAAATACTTAATCAGGACGATAACTTCTCAAACTGAGATTGGCGAGTTTGTTTTCCTGTTTACTTGTTGTTTATGTTTTTCATATATGACCAAATCTATTTGGAAAGGTCACTGAGTACACCTGGGAAAACTTACTACTGTTTCGTCTATCTTTCTCAACTAACGAACTATATCAATCAGGTTCTATACTGCTAACGAGAGAGTGGCGCTTATTGCCCATTCTCGTTGTAATGGCACAAGTGTTTTTCGACCCCGTGAGCAAATTTTATATCGGCTTCATAAATGCAATTTGCAATAGATAAATATTCCGATATTATATTTATATATGATAGCTAGCTAATTCAGTGACCAAACAGGAAATAATGGCCCCCGCTCTCGAGTATATTGATTTTGAGGTTAATGGTCATAATGTGATTATATGTTTTTCTCTATCATGAACGTCACTTATCGCTTTTGTTTAAGCTGTGACGTTTGCACAACTATGAAATTTAAGTTTTAAAAGAACTTTTCAATAGAATCTGGAAACCGCATTCAATGGAAAATAGCGAGGACTACACCGAGAGCCGATAAACCAACTAGGCTTTGCCGCAAATGACATATTTCAAATTTTTTAAACTGATTTCCAATATCTGTTGTTGGTTGATATACTGAAAACAAATTTCTGGAGCTATCGGACCACGAGTCACGTGCTATTGGAAGAGAAACTGGCATGGGTCGAGTTGAGAACGGAGATAAATCGTGCACATTCAACATTCTCGCAACGAGCAACAAAATCCCTACTTTGAATTTTATTATTTTATGTTGCTTGCAACCATATCGTTCCTAATACTAACCTGATAACATAAACTAAAGTTGATTCATTGGTTGTTTACGCTGAAATACATCCGATTTGGACACGTAGTTGCGAGCACTTTTTTTTTGGCACTGTTTGTGACGGCAAACTTTGTGTGGCAGCGAGCTGGGGAATTGTTTAGAATCGGAGGTTTGATATCAACCATATTTGGTTTGACTTGTTTGCTTAGCGTTTGTAAAGGAATATAGCTTCTTTTGTTAATCAAACGAATCTTCACCGCATGTTCTGTCTTGAAATCCCCCATTGACAAAGCTCCTTAAAACTGGGTTTGCAAATTGACAACCAGCTGAAAGCGTCCTTAGGAGAGCCATTTAACGTCGGCGGGTTCAAAAAAGACTTCTGGAACAATTTCAAACTTCTTTTCTTAAAATAATAAACCTTATCTTAAATGCATTGTTTTACACCGGTAGATGAAAACGCGATAGAAAAGACCGCATCATTCGGAACTAAAATAGCTACGTTACTGTCCAGCCTGGCACGTGATTCACGAACTTGTCACCATGTTGGAAGTAAAAAGAAAGACTATAAAATCACAAACGTGTGATCGAACGAAAAGCATAACATCCTGATATAAATTGATAAATGAGGTGCAGAAAAAACGTGAAATCGAAAACCTGAGATTGCGGGATCTTATTAAAATCTGTGAGATTCAAAAACCCCTGAAGCGAAATAGAACTTATTCGATTCAAATTGTCTAAAAATGCTTTCTAATTTGTTAAACATGTAACTGATATCGCGAACTGAAAACTCGACAGTTTGTCAGATGGCAAAACTTGTTTACCAGCAGGGAATTATGCAATCGACTGGTGGTCTTAGTGTCTTTTTGGACCGGTATCATTCGATATTGACGTCCATCGCAGTCTGGAGCGGTATTGTTGTTGCACGTGTTGAAGCTGTGCAACGGAACTTGAGAGAGCTGAGCTGGTTCAGTGAAGCACGTACTTAGCTGGAAGGACCATATATACTTCGCTTTAGTTAGGAAAACAAACCGCTTCAAACGTCGCCATGCAGGTGAATCAGCTAAAGATTTTAAAGACAAAGTTCCAAAGAAGTTGATATGGACATTTCAAGGTTTTGAGGGTCAGCCCTACGTCAGAGCAAACTGTTTTGAGATTTACACCTAAGTCCTAACCGTAAGACGAAAAACATACACCGGATATCCGCAGCCCTTGTTGATCAAGCATTTATTTTAAAAGGCAAAACTGAATAAAAATAAAAATGAAATGTGCAATTCTATTCTAACTAGCAAAACTGTTTTGAAACTATTCAAACTAAATTCGAATGGCAGACGCAAACGTGTTGGCATGTGGTAATCTATCGAATCAGCTTTAATTTCGTTAATAACACCCCGAGATAACTAAAATAAAGAACTTTAAATTTTGAATTTGGGTTGAATACAAACTGGATGCGGTGTATATTTAAAATATAGCGATCCTTCCTTTCAATTTCCTGCAAATACCTCGGCAGTATTTGTCATGAGCCAAACTTGGGAGTCATCGGTTAGAAGGCTTAGCGTTGATTCTTTTAGCAAAAAATGACACCGCGGATTAGCGGGGACCTTAATGGTAACCATAGCAACTTAATCTGACTAATCTTGTTAACAACTGTGAATACACGGAGCTGCTTCACGATCGCCTGCTATTTGCGAGTGAAAACGACAAAATCCGTTGGGAGTATTGAAGTTCACCGACAAATCAAAGGAAAATTGGCATGTCTGTTTTTCTTCGAAAACAGGATTAGTCTTGTACGTAATCTTTTTCAACTTAATTCCTAGTAAAACAGCAAAGCACTTCAGAAGAATAACTCAAAAATGTTGAAATAAACAAACCGAATACGCGGCGTGGTCAATTTTCTCAAGAACCAAGGCAACTGATAACAGGTGCATATCAGCCATGAACGTTTGTACAAACATTCTCGCACACATGGACCTGTTCGCAGGCCACCATCATTAACAAGGCCAATTAGTTCAGTTCTGGCTAACGGTATAAAAAAGATCTACGAGTTTAGCATCCACTTTTCGGCAAAAAAGGAAGAAAGACGCACAATTTCCCAATTTCTTTACGTTACTTTTCTCAGATAGTCATCATTGTTAAAAGAAAGAAACAGCTATCGTTGGCAAGCAAGCCCATGCATGATCGCACAATATCGCGCCCTCTCATCTGCTCTATATGCTAGTAAACTCCGTGTTTGCATCAAGTTGCCATGGAAACTCATCTCTTAACGTGC
>JAOEJI010309881.1:0-11391 GCA_025448255.1 Umimayanthus chanpuru | reverse complement strand
TACTGCAAGCAGATTAGGGAAAAATAGAGTTCTGAATGAGCCAATCAGATTTGAGGAAATTGTTATTTTTATAATAAAGGCTCTTATAGATAGTGTATTTAATGCAGGTTTATTAAAATAGGTGCAATATGATCAGACTTTCTAGTAAGAGTCACAATACATAGGGCAGTGTTTTGTACTAAATGCAATCTATTTATCAGAATCTCAGTGGAGTTTTCATTCAATGCCGTCTTATTTTGCTATTGCTCACAGCAATGTTCTGTATGTTTGCAAAGTTTATTACAATATAATTACATTTTAAACAATTATCTAAAAAGCCAAGGTAAAATATTGATTTGTATTGAAAATCCTGAAGATGTGCTAATAACAAGAACACAGTTGCTTTTTAACACAAATTAACATTTTACCTTGTGCTTTTAGAAAACATTTCATATGGAGAATTTAATTTCAAATATTAAATAACTATGTAGTTACGATGTTTTACTTCATTCTTTATTCTAGCTATCCAATGATTTCCAAATGGTTAAGAATTAGTGCTTAGATTTTAATTAATGTCTTTTGGCATACAACTATACATGACAGCCATCTTGGTGTTAATTAAAATGTAAGTTGAATGTGTAGCATATATTATGTACATGTACTATTAAACTATTACATTTTGGCACAGTTCCTTACTTTGGACAGAACCTAGTTAGAAGCAAATGCTCAAGTGTGGATGTAACAAGTAGGGCTCAAAATTCCAAAAAAAATATCGCAGTTGAAATTTTACAACCACTTTCAAAAACTTAGTCACAAGTTTGTAAACTTTAGTTGCTAAACTGTTTAAAGTGTATATTTCATTGGTGTTTTTTCCCTAATTATATAGACTCTACTTAATTTGCTGATCTACAAAGCAAAAAATAATAACAGATTTTTCTTTATGGCATAATTAGCATTCAAGCAGGTCAAGTTTAATGGGCACAGTCATGATATACGCATGCTTGTAACTGGAGATGGCATTTGACAACATCTTTGTTTGTTGTCCAATCAAATCGTTGTTTCCGAGTGTGCTGCACTGGGAAATGACACGAGATCGACAGGTCAAATGATTTCATTGCTACATCAAACTTTATTCGTGCAAATCAGACATTTTTCCTGCTGCAACAGCTCAACTGTGCTTTGTCGATGACTGAACACAGACCTGGGGGAGTAGTAGTGTCTGCTGTGGTTTATGATGTCGATGAGCGAGTATTAAAGTACAGCAAAGTTGATACATGTCACTGTCACTGCAAAGTGTAGACGACCTCAATCTCGCTGGGTCACGCGATCTACTAGTTGGTTTTGTTTTGCAAGCTGTTTATATGTCACAGAAATTTATCTACAGTCTAATCTAGCCAGTATTTATCTGGAATCCAGGCTGCCAATGCAAAGGTTTTGTGGAACGAAAGATGGGCACCTGAGATGGCAGCATTTGTGTATAATTTTCTTTTATTTTTGTCTGAGACTTTAAAAATATTTGTGGTTGTAAAAGAAACAAGGTCATCCTACTGTATGTTGATGAACTAATCGCTATCATGTAGTTGGGCTGGCACTCGTTGGCTCATTTATTGTCAAAATCTGCCACATATAGTGATATATTTACACTCATCAAGTCTATGAGTTCACAAATTTGTATTTCAACACGGAAGAATTTGTTCGCCCAGAAAGAAGGTATGTCGCTATGGAAAATACCATACGATTTAAAAAGCTTCCAAGTATTGTGTATCCTTTTGGATAGCTATATCCGTTTTCTCTCTAACCTCCAAATCAGCTTATTGCGTTTGATGTTGTCTGCAGTTTGGTTCGAGGGCGGTCTACCGATAGAACTGGGCTCGGCCATGGTGTTGCCAATCTGTCAGCAAGTGAAAGCTTCATGATCAGAAAGAGATTTATTGCTTAAAAGTGATCACTTCCATGAAATATTCCAAAGAAAAGGAAGAATAAACTTTAAACTTCAGTTTGGTTACCGTACTTACAAAACTGTGGATGGAGTTCAACCGTCCAAGATCCCAAGTGATTGTTCTTCAGCCCATCCAATTTCCACTAAAATCCCAAAACATAATTTCGTTGCGGGCCGGAACGAAATCATAAAGTTGAAATTTGACGTGCATGCACATAGCGCATACTGTGACCAAGCTCATTTAACTGCCGGTTTCAAAATGACTGCACAAAAGGAAGAGTGGGTCCAAGGCTCCACAGTTTTGGGCTTGTGACATCATTTACAGAAGATTCCTCACTATCACTACAGTTGGAATCACTTTTGGAAATCCCTTACAGCAGTTCGTTACGATACAAAATTTCAGGAAAAAAAGAAACAAGATGTTTCTTTAGCGACTGATGACTCAAAATGATTGCCTTTTAAAACTCTCATTTTAACAAAGGTATATAATAACTAGTTGAAGCAATGCAACTGCTTGCAAGTTTGGCACAATGCACAGGATTTCAGTCATAAATGTGAGAACACAAACCAAAGCAGTAAAATAATTGAAAAACCTTTCTGTCTACTCTATATGTAGCAGAATCGATGGAGAATGAACCAACTTTCCCAGACTTGATGGGAATACACAAGATTTCAGGCAAAGTGATACAAATTTTTTTGAAATGATATAATGGAAAAAAATGACAACTGTTTTCTACATTTTTAAGAACGCTGTAAATTCAAAGACACACAAACATCTAGCAATTAGTTTCTCTACAATTAGTTAAATTTTATTAATATATCTAATTACAATTAACATCAAACATGCTGCCAAACCAAACTTTGCTGGAAGGATTCTAAAATTCGAAAAAATGCAAATTGTAACTCTCGCAATCACTGTGGGAGGTGAACATGTAATGCACAACGCAAACATTGCTCCAAAAGAGATTTTGAAACTAAATGTACTGAAAACAATAATTTTCAATTGCCTTGCTCCTTCCATCAACATCTGATTTGACAGCAAAGCAAATCATTCAAAAATACTTACCCTAAGAAACTTACAAATCAGATGAGATACACCCACAAGGTTGAGGGTTAAAGGCATCGCAGTTGGAACTAAGCTCTGAACGCAATGTTAATAAACTTCTAACACAACAATTGTGAAAATTTATCATGATTTATACTTTTGAGACTCAGGTTTGTACCTCTTTCTCTGAAAGTGTAGTTAATCAATGATAAATTTTCCAAGAGTAGTTTTTAACTTCAAATGTGTATCATAGTAAATTTTCACAAGGACTTCACCTCTATACGTTGGTCTGTGATCAATAGTCCTGCTTTTTTGCTTCACAATACAAATTTTCTTTTGCAAATGGTCTGAGAATAAAATGATTTCACTAGCGTTTTTATCATTTTAAGACAAATAGTAAACAGAATATCCTTGTTAATTTTCATCTAAAACATAATTTTCAGAAGCATTCTCAACTACCGTTCTGTACCAGTCCACACCCATTTCCAATCACTTCAATGACTGCTACGATCTATTTAGATTTCTGTGTGACACACAACTGCATAAACCCCCAGAGAGTTTTGGGATGAACTGATTGAACGTAATAAATATCTCTGAGAATTTAAAATGCATTAATGGTTAAATGTTTACAAGTTTGAAACACAAACTTATGCATTGGTTTGATGGCTGTAAAGAAGTTAACATTAACCCTTACACGGCCAAGGATCAACATCCCCCCCCCCCTCCTGTAGTCCAGTAATTCAGTGATTCAACCTCAAACTAATTACAAGAGAAGGTTTTTCTTTGCCAATCATTTAGGATTAGTGAGTTGAATATCATACCAAAAGTCCCCCATGATTCAAGGTTGGGAAGCTCTATTTAACCCTACCTATACTGGGATTTTCAGTTTTTGGTCTCAAATATACTGGGCAGGGGCCGATTCTGTCTCCCTCTTTAACTTTTTTCTTATTAGAGCTATCAATATGCAAACTTACAGTCCAATTAATTAGTCATTAATGTATATTTTGGTAGTTGATTAATTAATTAGGTAATGACATAATATGACGTCACAAACTCGCCATCTTGATTTTGATGGTGGCCCTCTTGGATTTTGTTATTACATTAGAAAATGACCTTAATTGATTTGAAATTTGTTAAAAATACCAAAGTGTTCGTAGGTCAACTAGATCTTATATTTCAAAGAAAAAATACCATCTTAAATTACAGTTTTAGGAAAGATATTTCTATTAGAGAAAAGTGTTAATCATAAATTAATGTGGTGGAGACCCTTTTACCCACGGCTGATGCATAAAATAGTTCTTAGATAAGTTCTAGGAAAGTCAGAAAGTTTCATAGTGCCAGCTCGTTTTGTTCCAGAGGAACATCTGATTATTCCTCCTCTCCTCATGGCCAATAAAGGTCGGGTTAAGGAGACCCAGTACCATGCAAGTTGTTTTAGTTGCACAAAATTTCTGCCAAAACTCCGATAACTTCATACCCTTATGTTTCACAAATTAATCGCCTTCCTCCTCGTGGTCACTGTCAACTGTGTTGGAAGAGTTTGTACAAGCAGAGCCTTTGCACTGCCTACATGCAGGGGAACACTCAAGCTTCTGTTTGCGACAGGTACACTTCATACTGCTGCAATCAGACAAACAGTTACACCTTACTAGGCGCAACAGGGACTCGGGTGCAGGTGGCAAGTCAGTCATTACAGGTCGCAATACCTTGTCATCGTGGCTAACCTTCCATCTCCAATCTTCCATTGGCAAACCTGTATCCTCACCTTTCCACTGTTGCACTTGTAAGTAGACCCTCATGCTGTGATACCTGGCCGCAGCTGAAGTTGGGGAAAGATTGTATCTGTGACTTCTTGCTTGCCAGTTTCTTGTAGTATCTCCGGTATCGTAAACTATCGAGTCGGTCTCCTGGCTTGCCGCTGTACAGGGATACCAGCGCATTCTCTCCCGTGGCAACAACTTTAGCCACAGTCGAACTTGAATGGAACAGCTTGGCTTGCTCTCTGAAGTGCTGGCAAGTATCGTACTTCTTGATAGCCGTTCCCTTACCAATTCCCTACAGGCGTGAAGTTGTACCACATCCCTGAATGGTGTGAAGAAAGAGGATGTTATCACAGATACCTTCACTCAGCTTTGTCTTGACAAATTCATATCCCACACCCGATGCTGTGACTTCGCTTTAGGCTCTGGCTGGAAATAGAGATCATGGTTATCCAGACCAGTCTAATGGCGCAGTAGCACGTCAAGTAGATCAGTATCGTCGCCAACAAGAACAGTGGTCCTCTTTTGAGCTGACTCAACAGCTGTCTTGACAATCAAAAGATCTGCATGGTTAGTTATGCAGTTGTTCCTCTGTAAAACTTGGCTGAGTAAATTTATCAGCTGCTGCTTGTTCCTTGAACTGGATAGAAACTCTTTCTTCTTCAAGGTAACTTTCATGTTAGCTGAGGTCACAGTAAAACCAACCTTCCCTGCGGCTCGCCGCTGCTGCATCATGCTCTTAGCAGACACTCTGTTTTATCCATCGAAGACCACAATAGCGTGCCCATACTTTTTTGAAACATACTTGCAAGGCAAATTGCATATGTCCTGATATATTGCAGTCCCACGTGACCACGGAATTTGGTGGAGTAGGGCTCCCCCATCCAACACATACTGAACATATCCTGTTGGCCCTGAAGTGATATCGGGAGGAAGCTTGGCCCATATGGCGTCTGCAAGGGCTGGCTTTTGTGGCTGGCGTAATGACGTAGGGGAATCAAATAGAGCAGTTGGGTAGCTGCACAGTTCAAAGGCAAATATGGACTCCAAATCTTCTGAGCTGCTGCAGGCCAAGACAAGTCTCTGAAACAAGAGTTGTGGGTCAATCTGTACCATTTCACCGTTAATCCTGACTGACGATTTCGAACCAAGAGTGACAGCCTGTACACTGCGTTTAAATGTGTAGTTTGCAGCAGACTGTCCAATCATTGACAGTAGTATTCTCTCTCCAATAGCTTTCGTCATGTCAACATTCACAGCACTGCCTGCATTTACTCTATTCATTATGTTCCTCAGGCTAGCATCGGGTGAAAATGGATTCCGTTTAGCCATGACTGAAAGAACAGTGAACGTGTCCCTCATGTCTTGCTCTTGTCTTGTGTTTGTTAGATTCTTGTTCTGTTCACTTGAATTGCGTTGCATGTCTGTCAGCTCTTGCATTACGCATTTTATTTCTGTGTGTCACTGCTGTTCTGTCATCTCTCGTACTCTGGTCAACCCCCACTCGTCTTCAGACTCTCATAAGAACCTGTTCTATCACTAGATCTGTCAACAAGCCAGCCAATAAGCACTCACTTCGGCGCACTACATGAAGGCCTGACAGGAAGTCACAGTACACGTGTGGGTGGGTGCTCAGTAGCTGCATCACTGACTGTACATACAACCGTGTGCACTTGGCGTACTGATTGTGTCCTGGCGCAGTAAGGTAAGGAAGCATTTCACATACCACTTGAAGATGGATCTCCCAGTTGGCTTTGCGTTCAGCCCTGATAAACTTTCGTAGTACATCCATCATTTCCATATACCGCAGCCAAAGTGCGCTGGTGCGGTTCTTTTCTCTGGTAGCGTGTATCCAGTTGCGGGCATGATCTTGTATGGCTTACCTTGGTTAGAACTTTAAATGCAAGCTGCATGACAAACTGACGGACAGCACAAGGAACACGCTGCAGTGAAATGAACAAGCTTCTCTTTAACGTTTATGCTCGGGTAGTCTTGTCGTGTGTTTGCATCCTAGGCAAGCATGTTGTTTGGAAATGATATGTTTTTTACAAACTACTTTTAAGCATCGATCCAGATTTTATATAATTTTTTGAAAATCAGGGTTCTCCTGAGAGCAGAGATAACAGAGTGGAGGCTCATTAATGTTCACGACCTCACTCGTCAATATTCATGATTTCCCTCATTAATATTGATGAACAAAGGTATTCATACTAACTTAAACAGGAATGAACAACATACAAATACACCAAATTATATTTAAAAACAAAACCTATTTGCTATGATACATATATATTAGTTACAAAAAGGGCAAAATACTGTCAGAAAACTTTAACTCAAAGAATGTATCTCATGTTTGAAAGTTCTTAAAGTACTATAAAGCATATTTCTAAGTGTTTCAAATTAAATCAATTCAAACTTGTTGAAAGAAATTCAAAACCAATATGCACCACTGCATTAGAAACTATTATAATAACTACTTTCAGTTACTATTGGAACCTACCAAATTAAAAAATTGGTTAATATTTACACTAGTTTCAAAATACTCTTATTCAGTTTGGCATCAAAAATGTTCAGATCAAATGCGACTGTCCATAAGAAAACCTGTATAAACGCAGGGCGAACGCGTTCGCGTTGGAGCAATTAAAAACAAAAGAAAAAACGCTGGTTCGTTCGAAAAGAACGAATCCTGCGTTCGCCTGCGTTCGTGTTCAGAGAGGTGTGCAAAAATCACTTACGTTAATTACGGGATCTCGTTTTTCAAGACATGTAAAATGATGTATATTTCACGCGTGAGAATCTAACATTGTAAATGGGCAACAGAGAACATGAGACAGCTTGACCTTTGTGGTTTCAAGTTTGTCCGCGCCAAGTGAACTCTCCAAAAACTATTGTCTGCCACGCACAGCAACTTACAATTCAACTAAAATCTCAAAATCAAATTGTTACAGCCACAAAATACCTGAGGCTAGTGAACGCAGGTTCGTTCGTTACAAACGCAGGCTCGAACGAGCCATGGTTTTTTTACGAACGTTGCCATGATCACGACGTTCGACAAGAACAGTTCTCCATGATTTACCGTCGTCACGGGATCAGAAAGTCGGTTCAAATACTGTAGTTTGATCGCAGACCTCGAAGTTGTGACAAACGTCCGTGACATCGCTTGATAAACTTTCAGCCGCCAGCCCCCAAACCAACTTTCGATTTATTATTCGACGGTGTTTACAAATCAGCGAATAACACTTGATTTGGTGTTGAACAACGTGACATGTGATGAGACAAGTCCGCTTAGTTTTGTTTTCAAAAAAGTTTCCCTGATCGCAAAACTTAAATTTTAATGAAAAAGGTTGTTTTTAATATTCTTCTGTGAACATCACTCAACTGCAAAATTGACTGCTGTTAATGTCCATGAATTCGACAGGTTGGAAAACACTTTTAACAACAAGAACTTTTTTTGAGATTTTTACGTTTTTTAATTGTGTTTATACAGGTTCACATTTGAGCAATGGCGGACCGAATCGTGGCGACAAATCAAAGAAAAACATGATGTTTGCGCTTTTTCTCAAGAAAACTTTTCAAATTTTTCAGTTTTATAATTTTTCCGCTGAAGAGAACAGAGCGGCGCGGTGCCGCGCTGTGGGGAGAACCGTGAAAATACATTAAAAATCTTGGTTTCCTTGTTTTAGAAATTAGAAATGTTTTTAATAGCTGAGCCATCCTCGTGCTGTGTTATTTTCAACACCAACTGAGTTCTCACATTATTTGAACTAATATGATTAACCAACATGCCATCTTTTTTTAGTGTAGAAACAGTTTCACAGACAAACAAAGGAGACACATTAAACTATTGGAGTTTCATTGAATTTTATTGAGTAAGTGGGTCTTTATGTGCGCTTGTTTGACATTCTGTTTAGCCTCGTTTCCATGCTGCTCTGCGACTGGATCGAGATGAGTCCCAATAAATCCCATTTTTTAACACTTTCCCGACCAGGGACTTTGGGGGACTTTTGATGTTATAGGGGATGAGTTTCTACGCTGAAAACCGCTGAGATACCTTCTCTTGCAATTAGTTTGAGGTTGACCCATTTTTTGGCGTAGAATGACTGGACTACTCAATTTTTTTTGGAGGTTTTATGTTCAAAGGGTTTTTAAGATTTTCCCAATTCCTTTTTAGTTGCTGCTACTTTTTAAC
This sequence comes from Umimayanthus chanpuru, assembly GCA_025448255.1. Lineage (NCBI taxonomy): Eukaryota > Metazoa > Cnidaria > Anthozoa > Zoantharia > Parazoanthidae > Umimayanthus > Umimayanthus chanpuru. The sequence goes on along the minus strand of JAOEJI010309881.1, from coordinate 2,479 downwards.
ATGTTTTTGAAGTGATTTCTCACATGCCCACCCTTTTTTAAAATTCAAAATGTTTTTGAAAATCTGAAAATTATTTCGAATTTTATCAAAAGATATGTAACTTGCATTTTAATATATCATTCTACATGAATATATTTACCAATTAAGCTGGTTTTTTCATTAAAATATTAATTCAATTAAACAAAGTATGAACGGAAAAATATTTTTATTGGTCAAAATATTCTGATTTTCAAAACAGATTGAGGCAGGTACAGTACATTAAACTGCCAAAATTCTCAAAAACAAGCAATTTCAGCAAAATTACATCAAATGTTCTACTGACTCCTGTAACCATGGCAATGGTCTAATTAGCACATCAAAGGGCAAAAACTAATTAACACTCATGCCACATTTTGAGCCAAATGGACAAGGCATATTGAAAATTATGGGGGAGGCGGGGGGTGTTCAACAAACCCACCCCTGCAACCATGTTTGCGCAAAAGCCTTGACCATTTAAGGGTTAATCTCCATTTCTCCCAGGCCAAGGAGAAAAAGTGCCACAAAATTTTGCGACTCAACAGTCATTTACCAAAGGCCATTGTAAACTCAAATCTCTACGCGAAAAAAGGGAAGTGAAATCACTTTCCAACAACAAAGACAGAAGCAATCACCGGTTGCATGATACTTACCATGGCATCAATGAACACAAAGACACCACCAAACTCTCCAAACCTGCTCGACATTTCTCATCAAATCCCAATCACTTGTTCACTTGGAAAGTCAGCACCCCGCTCATTCCTGGACCTTACATCATATCCTCAAAGCATTACTAATTACAAACTCTGGCCTGATCGGAACAAACAAGTGCAAGCCCTCTCTTTGTCCCTCTTCCCCTCAAGAATAGCCCGTTTCCGAATTACGCTTCAGTTCCCACAAACAACAACTTGAAGTCGAGGCTTGGTGCGAGAAAATACAGCAAATGTATGAAAACCTGGCACCAAGCCTCAACTTCAGGTTACTGTTCACAGGAACTGAAGCGTAATTTGGAAATGGGCTATTGCTTAAAATTAAATTGACCAGTATATAACTGCATACAATGGTTTCCTGCCTTTCATACACCTGAAGACGACGTTTTGTTGAAAGCTTGTGTTTCAAACTCTTTAACGTTTAATCATTAGTGCATCTAACTTTTACTGGCATTTTATTATGAATATGTCTGGGATCGCCATTGTTATCCCTTACCGATCCTGAGTCCCAAAGCGATCTGGATTTGGTATGAATCCTGGAGGTTGTACTGTTTTGTTTATAAAAAAATGTTTTCCTTTTTTAAATATTTTGTGCAAGTACTGGTCAGGATATTGACTTGTTTTTTTTAAAAAAAATATGTTTTCAAACTTTGAGATAAAATGGCAGGATTATTTATCACACTGCAACTTATACTTATATTAGTTTGTTAATAAATCAAAAGACATCCTGATCTAAAACAAGAATGCAGTTATTGGACCCATTTTCAACTAGACAGTTTTTTAAGACTTCTAACTAGAATCTTATGTACTGTGGCCAACCATTCAAGTCTTTGATTGAAAATATATCAATCAGTAAAACCAAATACATGTGAGCTTTGTTGGCAGGAATGAGACAAAATGAATACTCAGAATTAAAAGAATATTCCCCAGCTAGAAATATCAACTTGAATCTCTAAAGGGCAAGCAAGATTAATTGAATCAAGTAACTTCTCAAACAGACACATCACTGAGTGACCCCAAGCACTCTATTCCCTTACCACTGTGCCCGTCAACGCCATTACTGTTTTGGCAACACTCTGCAGCTGACCTCATCACAGCAGCCCTGTTATCACAACATTCATACTTCAAGAACAGGGCATTGTCAAATGAGGTCACTAGTGCAACATATTCCCTCTGTGATGACCCTGGCAGCAACATGTCATTGTGGAAAGTAATAACATTACCTGATTCTGCCACATCTCCAACGCTAACGCCTTGCTTTTTTGCCATGAATCCAAGAACAGAGAAAATGACAAAGCCTCCATAAAGACTTGTGCCACTGTTCACACAGGCAAATATGATGCAGTCCCTAGAAAGTTCAAAATGTCACAGTGAGCCACACATAGTTTCAGTGGGTAACAATACTAGCAAACTTACAAGAAGAGGTAAGACAGACAGCATCACACCTGTAGCAGTTATTGTGGTACTTGTTGTAACTTCCAAGAGCAATTAATGTCCCAAGGGCAATCGAGTAGGAGAAGAACACCTGTGTAGCTGCGTCCAACCACACCTGGAGCAGAATACATCATCCATTTAGTTTTAAAAATGATGTAACTACCACAAATTAGCACACTGTATTTATTTAACACTGCCTTCTTGCAATTAACCATTGATTTCAAGTACTGTTGGTAATCCTTTTACAGTAGTGGTATAAAGAAACGCTGACGAAGTTCGTCGAATTTCATTGAAACTTCAGTGAAAAAAAGCGAACATCC
>JAOEJI010309659.1:0-11400 GCA_025448255.1 Umimayanthus chanpuru | reverse complement strand
GCCCACGCACAGGGAACCTGGTCACAAACTGGTTTGGTCGGCCCATGCTACAAATATGCGTACACTGTATTGTGTAATTGAGTTGCGAGTCCCCTCAACACACACTGGAACAAATAAATGAAACTTTGGTTGGAAGGCTCTTGTGGTTGTACTGTCCTTCGCTGGACGAATCTAATCTGCTCTACAACACTGGTGATGTACTTGGCAACAGCAGCATGAACAAGAGTATGTCTGCCTTCGCCAAAGAGTGGTATGGACAAATAGAAGAAGTATTCATCCATCCACATGCGGAAGTCCACAACATGGCAACATGATGGGAGAACAAGACCTAAGCCGACATTCTGAAACCCTGGCACATGGTATGAAGGTCCAATCAACTCACTACCATTTCCAGGGAAAACAGAAACTATCAGTGCAACTCATGCAAAACATGTTGAAGACGGCAAAGTATGGTGATGACAAAATGGAAGATAATGAGGACGGAGGCAAGCATCTCTTTGCCTGGGCGACCACCCTCTTTTACTAGCATCCAAGAGGACAAGACACGGACTGCCTTCACGTAATTTTTTTTCGGATGGAAGAGTGCCAGCCATGATAGAAATAGGGATGGTTTTCTGTATGACTAAGAGTTTATCAACAAGGGCAGGAGAGATGTACCCCCTACTGAAGAGAAACCCAAGGATGCATGCATGCAAAACTTGGTGTCCGAATCCAGCTTACATGCCATGAAAACCTCCAGGATTAAATGGAACATTGAAATGTTTAGTTTTGTTAGTGTTACCATTTTTGTCATACGAAAAAATGGACAGGGACATTTTGAGTAGTTTCACTTCTCCACTTATTGTCCACAAACGTCAGTATCAGTCGAACACTGACAACAGTGCTATAAAAATTTAACATATTTTACTATGTAACTAATTGTTATTACTGTAATTTCCACAAAACAATTTTCTCACGTACTGAACTAACTGCATAAGTTTCCAATTTTGCAACTATGGCTAGTTCATTACCTTAAGCTATGGAAATCCTTATTTAATTAATGTCACTTTTCCTTTACCAAATTAATTACTGACACTTTTACCATTCACATTCTTAGAGTTTTGTTAGTGTTACAATATTTTCTGTCCTATGGGTATGAAAGATTGTATCAGGACATTTTAGTAGTTTTACTTTCTCTACTCGATGTCCACAGAAACGTCAGTGCCAGTCCAACACAAGCAACAGCGCCACTCCTCCAGACAAGTTCTTATACACTCAACATTGTGTAAAAACAAACATCAAGGCTTTAAAACAAAATCAAGCAAGTTGTTGGTCAGTTCTCCCACAAGGCAAAAAAAGGGAAAACAGTGAACTTAAGCAAAGTAAAGAAGTACAAGCACAAATTGGGATCATTTTTATTATTTAAAATCAATTAAATATCAATAACATAATTTTAACAATTAATAAGATTTATAAATTTTATAATAAGAAAACCCAGTTTTCTTAAGCACTGAACTAACTGCAAAAGTTTATCATTTTGCAGCTATGGCAAGTTTTTCTATCTCGAGTTACAATGCTCCTGAACATGATGGTCGGTTGCTGGGGAGTTTTCTCCCAGGACGCTTTGTTTTGGCCATGTGACCTCACCAGCTGAACTTCAAGCAACTTGCTGTTTGCACGCACCATTTTGAATTGTGTTCTGTTCAAAAGTTAATAAAGTCAATGCTGAACATAAGTTTAATCCCAATCCCCATCCCAAAATAGAATAATGCTCATTTTCTTGATTCCCCATCCCGGTTAGGGGAAAACACAGGTTTTGGTATGACTTTCGTCGATAGAGTAATGGAACAAAAATGGCATTTTTTATCCATAGGGGTGGTTTATACTTGTAGCTATTGCACCCAATCGATCCATTTTTGCCATTTATTGAAAGTTTCTGTCAGAAACTACAAAATGAACTTTTAACTTGGTTGTTTAAACTCATTCTTTTTGTATGAAGATACAAAATGTCGGCCAGAGACCCCTCCAAGGGCAGTTTTTTTGTTGTCTCTTCTGGCCTATCCCATAAAAGGATACACTTCCAAAGTTCAAATCAAAGATTAACCTTATGGCTGCCAGCAGGGCTGGCGAAGAAGAAGAGAAATTGTAAGTACTGCCATTTTGTATTTTTGTCATGTCCTTGATGATTTGATAGCTTGTGTTCATGTGCCGTCTTGTACTGTGTTGTGTTTCAGAGGCAGTTTGCTTTGCAAAAGAAGCAGAAAGTGTAGTAAATCTGTAGGACACAAAGGAAAATGTGACATTAACCGGCCCGTTAATGCATTTTGGGAGGAAAGAACTCTCCAGATAAGAAGCTCTCTCAAAAGAGAGCTGAGGGAAGAAGCTGAACAAGAGCGACAACAACAGCGATCAGATTACCAGGTGAAAATTGTTCGCTTGGGGGACATCTCCGAGTGTTAAGACCAAGTCTGCACTTGAGAGAAGCATGCCGAGGAAGTTTGTTAGTTTCTATTTTGATTTTATATTAATTCATCCATTTCTATCTATGCCATCCTGGGTCATCCTGCACTGCTGTATTGTACAGATAAGCTGCTGCAGCTAGTCATACATTGAACGTAACTGTGGAATAGATATTTTGTAAAATTACCATTGTGAACTGTAGTCTCGAGAAACAAAACTCATATATGTATGCAGAGGAATACATTTCAATATAATATTATTTTTTAATCCACTCATGCAACCAAACTAAGTGTACTAACATTTAATTAATTAAAAACAATTTTAATGTGTTGGCTGTTGCTTGAAAGTGATCTTGAAACATGTTTATTTCTTTCTTGTTAAATTGCAGCTAGAATTTTAACCTTCATTGGTTGTTCTTGCAGTGTAATGATTGTGCAGACAAAGATTGAAGACAATGTATTAGCAAATGCATGATAACTAAGTACTTCCTGTCATGAACAGGCTAACTAAATACTCATCTGCATTGTATATTGGGAATGGTTTGGTTTTCCAAGCCTTTTAGATACATGGCATCTCCTATCAATATCTGATTGAATGTGTCCGGCGTCCATTGCATTCCCTGCAAGCAGAGATCTTCCATGTCTGCTCACAGGGTATCTATCCTTTGTGAAACACAACACCCATTTGCACATGTAAACAGAACTGAAAGACTCATAAAAGCACATCGTGTTCCTCTTGATGCATTGCTAAAATGATTAACACCTCCACTAACAATAAAACTAGCATTTGAAAACATAAAACAGTTTAATCTACTTTGTTTTCATTGCAAAAACCACTTTGCAAAAACTAATATAAAACCAACCTTGACACTTCAAGCAGGTGTATGCAACATTGATTCGAAAGCATGTGGTCAGCATAATTTTGAGTTCACTACCGCTGAACATCTAGTAACTCGCCAAGACAATAACGGGTTTGGAACTGGCTATAAATACATGCCCAAACCCACTCAGCCCATCAAGATTAGTGTTGGTGCTCGCTCGCAGCAATGATTATTATTATTAATATCTATTGTTGTCATAACAACAATTATTATTAATTTATTTTTTTTATTTTTGTGACTTACATGTACTACTGTTTTATATTTTGCAATAGGATGAATCGAGTGTTTGTGCATGTGGGGTGACGAGAGAGTGGAAATAATGGGGGGTAGATTTGGTGGTAACTTTATAAACATACTCATTTTAAACATTTTCAATATTTTATGCAACTTTTACTAGTATTTACTACATTTCAACAATTAATGAGTTTTTTAAACTCCTTGATGATATGTGTTTAAATAAAGTATTACTATTACTAGTAGTAGTACAACAGTAATATACATGGCAGGTGTTAATCGATATACTACTGCTACCCCCACAAAGCACTTGAGCGGCATCACACCCTCCACCAGAGAGTAAAAGAAGTGGCACTTGAAAACAGCCACATTGTTTAAAAGAAGTCATTTGACAACAAACACCTTTGACCAAATACTTTCAGTGCTGGACTTTTAGAAACATGGATGCCCTCAGAAGTCAGACCTGGTCATCCAAGCACTCTCCCCACCCCTCTGAAGTCATCTGGTTGTCACTTCATCGACAAATATGATGACAAGAAGTGCAAACCAGACTATGTTGTATGTTCTGATAGGAAGAACAGGAAGCGAAGCCAGATATATTTTCAAAGCAGTGCAATCTGCCAATGTGCCTGTTGCCATGCTTTGAGCAATATCACACCCTTCTTAACTACAAGCGTCAACATCCAGTAATGCTTACTAGATGTTTTGAGTTGCCAGACCAAAAACTTTGTATTCGCTTCTGTGCAGTTGTTTATTATTAGTATTGATTTGATGATTCCTTAAGGTTGTGGCCACCTAGCAACATTACCATGGCAACAAAATGAAGGATAGGTGTCATGCTCTACACTAAACTTTGAAAGACCCTCAGATACCACATTGGGAGTGATTAAAAAGATTTTTCAAGACCTTTTTTGCAAATATATACCCATATGGAAAAGAGAACAAATGCCTGTTTGATTACAAAACATTGACATATGACACTTTGAGTTTACATTTTTAAGACTTTTTTACTTTCTCTTTGTAAGTAAATGACTTTGTCACTGTAGTTTTAAGACAGGATTTACAACCAAAAATGTCAAAGTCGTTATGTGTTTTACCTGAAAAAAATAATTTTCTTTTTTGCTATTACTGTAATTCTATTGTATGTTTCTTGGTCACCATGACAACCACAAATTAAAACAACAGTTTATTATTGAACACTATGTGAAAGTTTCAAAGTAGAATGAGTCAAACAATTTATAAAGACATTTCCAAAAAGAATCTAACACCATCTCAGTTCTTCTCACTTTGAGTTGTGTCATCCCAAAACTCCCGAGTTTAAATTTTAGATGTGTAGAATCAATGTTGATCTAGAAGCACCCATGAAGACAGAGTCACTCTTGGCTCTTGCTCTAATGCATGCACACAAGGACATAACAACTGATAGGGAGGTCATGTCACGTCATGAACAGTTTTGCAGCAGGAAGAACAGAATGCTAAACTCCAGATTTTCACAAAACTTGACTTGAGATATTTAGCTATTTATAAGTATTTCCTCTAGACAGTACAATTAACACTAACTTCAATTTAGATCGTGTTTAGTTGCTCAGAATTGTTCATGAAGTGAGAAGATTTCATTATGTATTCATGACATGAGGATACTTTAGTATATTTTATGCTATAAGCCACCCTGAACTAGAATAACACATGAACTGAACAAATCATAGAACTACTTGACCCTCCTGCCCCAAGCTTACAGACCAAAAATGGCAAGTAACATCTCTGGATGTGCAACATTTTTCAGTACTTGTAAATGAAAAGAGTGTGTTCCAATTCACGAGTATTGTACACTACAGTTTCAATACTTCTGGCTTCCTTAAAAGGAGATAACACAGCTACATGTAAAATTGCAGAACAGCTTGACAAGTCAGAGGAAAACTTTTTTTTGCTCTCAATAGTTTTCAAAAGCAACTAGAAGTGTGAGGAACATTTCTGAACCTTTTCTTCAGTGTCCAGATACATTAAATCATTTGTTTTTGGTTTTCCCTCATTGTATTATATCTTATACGCTTATATCTTTTGTTCTCTCAACTTCCTGCAAGCATCCCCAACTCAATAGACACACTAAAAGTGGACAACTCATTAAACATACCTGAAAACCATTAGCTTCCTCAACAAATTTGTATGGAATCAACAGCTGAGACTTCTTGTTGCATTTCCAGCCACTAAACTGAACATAATAAATAAATTTAGGTCAGGTGAAATTAATTACAGTTTCTTATTTACAACTGATTTAAATTTGTTACATTTGTTTTGTTGTGTTCACTATCAACCCCTATGCTCCCCAAATCCCAAAGGATATACTTTGTCTAGTGAATCCCCATTACTTATCTCCACATAATTCCTATAGCAATTTGGGAGAATTTTGCATCTGATCTCAGAGAATTTGTAGTGGATTAATGATCAATTCCATTCTTACAACCAACCAATTCTATATTGAAACTGAATGGCCATTCCAGGGACAGATATTTGAATGCCAGAGGAGGGGGGGGGGGGGGTCCAAAAGGGGTTCATATTCAAATTTCAGAATCTGTCTACCCCAAAAATGCCACACCAGCAGTAAATTGCAGTTATGTTATTGTCGATTTCAGCTGATAAAAAGTACAATACCCAAAAACAGCATGTGAGTTAGCTCAGGAATTTTGTGTAATTTGGTTTTTTTTATGCTGGGAACAGATCCTTCTCTGGACATGGTACAGTCACGTAAGTTGCAGTTTCTTGCCAGCAATCAGCTGAAGGAATGAAAGGACAAACTAACCGAATCATAAACTAAACAGGAACATATCCCTGACTAAGCAATGATCATGTCTCATGATCTGCAAACTGTGCAGAAAGCACAACACAACGAAGAGCAGTGGACAAAATGTTTTTAAACCAGGCAATTAATCTGTCAAGCAGTAGCTTCAAATGTCTGTGGCTAGTGAAATTATCTGTGGGCCACCAAACTTCAGCTAGTACTGGTCTGGCTGGCCCCTGTCTAGTTTACTAGTTTATTCCTTTATAGTGAAAACTATTCCAATATTTAATGCAACAAAAATTACATGCAGAGAACATAGAAAATTTGAACCTTTTGTTGGCTATTGTTTTGTAGTCTCATGATTGGATAAAATCTTGTAGCATAAAAGAAATATTGCTTTAAAACAAAATATAATATTATCAGATGATGTATTCTCAGAATGAAAATCTAAACATTCTAATGCTGGGAAAGCAAAAATGCTGCAGAACAATAGGTTCTTTAGTTTTTGAATGGATTGTTACTTTGTCTAACCAGAATAATAGTCTACAGTTTGATTGGTCTGCAGATAGTATATATCCAATATGAAAAGCAAAATTTTCCCAAACTGTTTGTAAGGAAAACATGGATTACATTAAGGAGAATTTAGCAACACATCACTTGTAATGTTTGGGATTGAAAGAGGCAAAAAAGGACTCATTTAATTTTGTGGTCAACCTTCACAAGCTGACGCCACATATATGTACATGTAAAGATGAGCCAAACAACCTCAATGAGTGTGTTCCATAAATTAAAAATGGAACTCCACAAAAGCACAATTCCATGAATAGGGTTAAGAAGGAAATTAAGACAATTAGTGTACAATTGGGTTAACATGCTTTTATTTGTGCTTGCCAAGTTTATGTCACAAAAGATAAACTGGCTTTTAATCTGCTTCTGAAACAAATACACAATCCGTTACATTAACACTGGCAAGGGCACATTTAAAGTTGCAGACTACATGTACACTAAAACAAGTTTTCGAAGTATAAATTTTACAAGAAGAGTTTACAAATACACCATTTTATTTATGTAAACTTTTGTTATCTGATTCATTCCCTTGTGGGGCAAAAAGTGGCACTTACAGTATGATGAATAATTAACTAAGGAGCCCGAATTTGACAGAGTAATGACTTTTTGCCCCACAAGGGAATAGATCTAGCAAAAATTTTGCATTAGTAAAATGGTGTATTTGCTATTAAAGACTGCAACAAAAGAAGCAGAATATTATATCTCCCTGACTGCTTTGTTTGCTTTCTGAACTGCAGTTTTGTAATGTAAATCACACCAGAATCAGTATTGAATTAGTTGGTCAGTTAATCATCAATCATTCACTCCCAACTACATGTATACAATATGAAACACACTGATTGAACAAGTCACCTGTGTGGAATTGAAACTTACAGAAGTTCTATAACTATATTTCCAAATGTCTCTCTTCACTCCATTCTCCCTCCTGTTTGATCTAGTAACTTTTCATGTGTGCATATTAATTTATGGGTATGTGATAGTTTCCTCCCAACAAATAAGTTAATAAATTACCATAAACACAAAAATTTCTTTTTAAAAGTGAGCTTGTGCACTTCTCAAAGCAATTGTGCAATTTTGGATAAAGAAAGTATGGAACTTTGTTGACTCAAAAAAACTATCCATTAAATCATTCAAGGCCAGATTAAAAAAGAATTTCAAAATACTGAACTTAAAAAATGTCTCTTAAACTTGTGTATCTCCACATTTTAATATCTATATTGATACTGTGGCTTTTCATTTATTTGTTCATATATATTCTGGAAACCTGGTTCATTCAACCATGCCTGCCAACATTTGGAAATCAGAAATCAGGACACTTTCATCATTGCTCTAATTCCCACCCCCTCCACCATCGCAGACCAAAGCTTCCCATCAAACCCTGCAGGCTCATTGGAGCCTGAAAACCTGGGAAAAGGAAGATGTAAGGGAACAGTCCGCACTAAAATTCGCAAGCCAACCATCTGTTTGTTAGGTTTGATGTATACTAGCTGACATTTCGAGTATTAGCCCTTTGTTGGAACAGATCAGCAGATGAAAAACATACCATATCGACCCTTGCTGATCAAACCCATATTCAGCTTAAACTTGCAAATGCAGAAAAATATATGTTTTATCAAAACTAGTCTTCCAGCATTAATAATATGTAATGGATCGGATTGATAAAACTTTTCTTTTCAATTTGCGGAAAAAAGACTTGATAAAATAATGATTACTTTAAAACAGAATATTTACTGGACGAAATTCTATAAAATTTGGACGTCATTTGACAGGTATGGTTCAACCCATATGGTTATTCTAGGTTGCCAGCACTTATATCGCTTTTAATTTTTAAACCTTGTTTACTCTGTGATCAAAATTGAGGTGGATTAATTAAAATATTGTTGCTCAATAAAGGACAAAAGTATGCCACATAAACACAACTCGAAAAATTGGAATTTTCATTACACTACAAACAAGTAGTACATTTTTGTCTAGTTATCTTTTTATATGTCACTAAAAGGAAATGCAAACCACTTTTTACTTTCGCATGAGACGGTTTCGACACCTATTTTGCAATCAGCCCCCCCCCCCCCTGCGGATAAAGTCAAATCTGGTCTTTTGTTTAAAGTTGACCAAATTAGTCCACGTACGTTCAAAATTATCATAACGAGCAGAAAGAGAAGTAAATCATTATCAAGACAATTGGACCCACATGTAGAAATGAAGCCGTAGAACTGACCTGCGATTCATTAACTAAAATAATTAAACCACACCAACTCTCGACAGCACGACAAATAATGAAATTGTCATAAGCCCTACTTACTTTCGTATACAAATCTCGATCATCAAAGCCGAAGGACCCACAATTGCCAATTGGCACAAACCTGTAAAAACAAACCAGTGATCAAGGTGAATACAAAGTCCAACCACTGTTTGATGGAATTCACGGGAGTTCATTCCAGCGAGAATGAGTCAGTTTGCCGCCGTAAATGCTAAAAAACTCTTTTTTCCGCTTAATGCTTATGGATATGTGACTAAAGTAAAAACTGAAGACAAAAGTACAAACGGCTAGCTGTGTTCCGAGACAGAAGCAGTGACCACACTATCAGTGACACAAAAATTTTGCATTTTTGGCGCCAACATGAAGATGTTCAGATGTTGTTCTTGTACTTTATACGCCTAAATCTTTATCTAGAACTCGAGACAAGCAATGTTTGAAACCTGAAGTTTATTTCAATGTTCGTTTTGTAAAACAAATCCATGAAACGCAGTCAAAACGAATAAGTTCCACTTCTGGACATGCACACACTGTGTAAGTCCGTCGATCGACGTGGATTAAATTATTTAAAACTGATCTTCCACATTATGAGTCTGTTTTGGACATAAGAGTTTCAGTCTTAGCTGTTATGAAGACCTTTAAAATGGTTTTTTTTTTCAGTACAGCCTACCTTTGCTTGTGATTGTCAGTGCTCGCTGCGTTGTTTCCAACTGCACCCATCCACCCATTCCGCATGTTGTGATGCAGTAATTACTGTGCATTGTGATCACGTGTGATGCAACGAGTTACTGCTTTTTGTGATGGACCCAATGACCGAGAATTCCAAGTACATATTTGGACCTGGAACTAGAAATCCTTGCCAACTGAAAAATCAAAATGGCGGATTTGATTGTGGATTGACTGGAGCCTTCTGCTTTTTGTTTCACTCAGGTAACTGAAGTATACGAACTTTTCAATTCAATTTATTTCAGTGTAATACATCACAAAATGATAAGAGGGTCCAAAGAGTCTAAAGTTAAATTATTCAACCGGCTGTTTGTGTATCTCAAACGACTCATCCTGAAAAGTCGTAAGACTATAAGGATTAAAATATAAGTAAGTAAGACTTAGGATAGAAAATTGCTCAACTTATAAAGACTTAAGACGTTAAGTAATTATAACAGAGATAGTTGGCGGTAGTCAGTTGCTAGGGGTGTGAATTACTGCAAATATACGGAAAATTATTAATTTTTCAGTTGTGTATAGTCATTCGGAGGTTTGTACTGTCTTGGTAGGTCTGCAAACGAGCACAAATTCAGGAATTGTAACAACATGCAATAACAACAACAACGTTTTGTTCACCTCATTTTTTGCACGCGTAAAACTGAGAAAGAAGGAAAATTACATAAATAGATAGATGCTGGTTGCCTGAAATAGTAGGTTTCATGGTAGCGGACGCCATGCATCTTCAAAACAAGAAGATTAGTTTGAGGCAATAACCTTCGCAATCAAAGTTTTGGAACTCCATACAAATCCTTAAGTTTGGGTTTCAGGATTTGTATGGAGTGTAATTTGTAGTTTTCATTACGAATGTTTTAGACTTACATACCTATTCCTTCTACTTTGATTACTTTAATTTCCATGAAGATACTTTTTAAGAACATTTTTTTGTCAAAATCCAATGTATGATTGCGGAGTTATAAGGGTTGAAAATTGAAAAATTTCCCATACATTTGCTCCAACTTTTGCTGCGACTGTCCCACTTGCAAGATGCATCAGCTACCATGAAACTTTCTACTAGTACAACCATAGGGGCTATATGAGTCAGGCAATTAGAATTCTCTTTTGATTGAATGTGTTTTGATCTGTGTATATATCAGGGAAATAGCAGAAACAAAGCAAAATGAGAAGAAAAAAAAGTAAGCAGAAAAAGCTGCAGAAACAATCTATACAAGAAGAAAAGTACAGTCAGATCTAGACCATCAATATTTGCATAAATTGCATATTTGAGTTTATAAAACACTAAAATCTACAGTCGAATCATTAATGATTTACAAAATTAATACTAAAACATCACATACATGATTAAAGGCAGTAGTAATACAGAAAATAATTGTTTAGGTGCTTGATTTAATAGTTTAAGTTGAATTTTTCTCTTACTCTGGCTTTGAATGTATTTATGGAAAGAGTTTTTTTAAGTCTGCATCAAGTGCATTCCACACATTTGCTCCAGTATACACAATAATTTTTTATAGTGATATACGTGCT
>JAOEJI010309658.1:0-18664 GCA_025448255.1 Umimayanthus chanpuru | reverse complement strand
AATAGTCTGAATCAACAAGTTGCCCCAACATGAATAATAATTGCACGTGCAATTCACTCTCAGTTGATTAGAGGTCAATGATAGTTACTCAAGTAAAACTGCTAAGTAAAAAATCTTAGCTAAGCTCAAACTTAGCTCAGCAAAATTCAAGCTCCAGTGTAAAAACACCCAATGTGTGTTGAACTGCTGTCATCTGACTGGGCGGCAATTGTTCTGAAAACATAAAAACTTTTTAGTTTTAAGTACTTTCACCTTCGAAGTATAAACTACGATTCTTGCAAAATCTGACTGATTTTGAGCCGTGTTATTCAAAGAAATTATTTCATTAAGGGGCCATGCAAAGGATTTTTGAGGAGGGGTGGGGTGGGGAGAGGTGATTTTGAACATAAATATAATATACTGCAAGCCCACCAGAGAGAACCAAAACGGGTCTGCAAAGCTAAGTTACGAACTGAGACCCCTGTACTTTAAAGAATAGAATAACGTCCGACAAAATTACCCTAAACTTCCTCGGTATTCCTGGTGTTGGGTTATTCAAGTTTGTGTTGTAGATCACTCCACTCATGAAAAATAAGGTTTAAAATATCACTTTTTTGAGAACTTCAGTTTTTGGACTAAAATCTGTTCTTCAGAAAAATTTGCAGAAAATGGTTTGAAAACTCAGTTTGGCGATGAAACTGATGAACAATCAGTAAAACTCTTGAGAATCCCAGGAAGCCCAGGGCAGCCGGGGGGGGGGGCAACCGGAGAAGGAAGGGGCGCTGAGATGAATTTACAGAGGGGAGAGTGGCAAGCCACTGGTTTCTGAGGATGTTTCTGGGGCTGCACGTGCCATATAACGTTATTTTTAATAATCATGAGAAAACATAAACGTAAGTTTGGACTCTGTGTCTTGATCGACTCCGGTGTGCTATTTCTTAGAGACAGCTCCGGCAGAGCGATCACAACCAAATTGTTCCATTCGTATATATCTGAAGCTGTCTGCCGGATCTCTTAATGTTGTACGAGGACCGCAGCAGTTTGGGTCTCTGTTACCACCGCCCTGGTTACCCTGACCTACCCCGGCGTCCTTGACGGAGGGAGTAAAGGGGAAGAGCTCGTCGGAGCCGGCTGATGATTGGTGGCCGTGCACACTGAAATACGTGCTCGATAACAATTCTGCCATAATATAATAAAGCTGTTTAAGGAGCACTCTACACAGTCTCACCGCTCTTACACTGATGAAAAACTAACGAAAGATTACAATATGTTGCATCTTACAGTGGAATTGTGATAGTAGAAAATTCTATAAATTATGTTAACATTGATAATATATTAATTAATTAATATAATATAATATTTATATTATATTATAATTGTATAGAGTTAAATCAGAAGATATGTTTTCACTCTGGATTTAAACTGAATGCAAACATTAGTGGGCTAATATAGGGTGTATTGATTCAGGCCAGTTATTACATTTCAGTCTAAATTCAGACACTGAAGTTGAATCAAGAAACGGTGTCAACCTTTTAGAGCCAGTTTTTTCAATTTCCTACTTTGTATAAAAGCCGAAGTATTACAAAGTGAAAACTCTTTGTAGACATTTCTATCAGGCGCGCCGGACGCAATTCTTGCACTACCTGCTGTAGGCAAGGTTTGAATCTGCACAGCAGAAATGCCTTTAAAAACAGATTTTTAGGGCCTGTTTGCACGGGTTTTTATATGAAATTTTGTATGCTTTGCCAAATTCGAGTCTAAAACTAAACTCGAGTCTCATCGAGAGGGCGTAGGAAACATTTTTCAATTTTTAAAAATTAAAAAAAATGTTAATACAAGCGCTAATGAGAAACCAAGATTTTTCCAATTTTGCCTTAATTTAGTTTTTTTGTAGTGCTGCTTATTCTCCATCGTGGAAGATAATTTTTGCCAGTCCAAAACGATGAAACAAAATTCGCGCACAACCTCTGTTCGCACCTCCATCAATGAGTGCAGGGTGGCTAGACTGCCCAGTTTGGCTCAACCTGTTTCATCGCACTTATCACGAAAGACTTAAATATTGGAACTGAACAGCCTTCAATATGGAGTAACCTGTTTGTTTATATTGTTATATTTTATTTTTAAGCTTATATTTTTCATTAGATAATATATCTAACTGGTTCATTGCATTCATTTCAGGAATCACGGAAACGGCTAGCGGTACAACTTACCTTTCAAATACGGCGTGCGACGTAAAATTGAAGAAACAATGGTGAAAAAACTAAAGATCGCTCTAGTGAAATGTTCTACTGCAGGTGAGTTGTGTTCATATTTTAGTTTTGCTCAAGTCTGTAGAGCAAAAAAGTGTCACTATTTAAATATAGTCAGGAACGCAGTCATGTTTTGCTGACATCTTGAGTGTACTGTACTTGGCCATCTTGGCTGGACGATCGGCGCTGTTTTTTAAATCAGTGACTTACCAGTTATGAACCAGTGAGTGAACAATGGGCGTTACGATTAGGATTGACATTAGGGGGAGGGTTAGTGTTAAGGCCCATGCAAACGGACGCAACAGGTCACAACATTGTTGCGTGTTGTTGGGGGTTTTTGGCCAACAGTGTTGCGTCCGTTTGTATGAACCTTTAGGGTTAGAACTAATATTAGCGTTAACATTAGCACAATTCACAACTTAACGTTTAACTCATTAGGATTAAGCCTAGGGATAGGGATAATCTGGTGTTACAATGTATCTTACAGATGTAGGAGAAAGAACCCCCAGAAAAACATAAGCAAGTATCAAATATATAAATCAGCGGTCATCGCTTACTGCACCTGTGGGTGCCGTTTTTCTGATATTATCGGTTTGTAGACTGCACTCGAGCACAGTCGGTTATCGAGCGAAATGCTTCCAGCCATTTTGGCAATCTTAGCAGAAAAAAACCACTCTCTCACAAGTTTTTAACACAAATTTCTGCCGATCGAGTGCTTTGACGCGAATCAGCTAACTGCGATGCCGTCAAGTTTGACTGAGCCAAATCGTTGCGTTGGTTTCAGTGGTGCTGTTACTACCTGAGGTCCTTGTCCAAGTCTAGTGGAGAATATATGAAAGCAACACATCACGTGAAGCAATAATCCGCGTGGGTGCTGCAGCAGTCTGTTCAATATCCATACTTTCGTGAACTTAAACTGTCCAAATACCTGTAACATTTATCTTTCCTTCTTTTATATTTTCTTTTCACTGGAAGATTTGCCCGACACGCAGCCACAGGAATAGAGGAGTGCACTCTTTATAAGAACCTTTTTCTTAGAACGTTGCCGAAGAAAACGGCCAAAATCTAAGGACTCAAGCCCAGCCAAGACTGTTAAGAAATAACTTTATAAAAACGACACGTGAGAACTAACCACTAACATATCGCGACAGCGGTTTCACATTTGATCTTGTTTAGTATACATAGTCACAAAACTTTCATTCAGTTGCAAATAGCTCAAGTGTTTCCGAGCAAAGCATTTGCGTAATTGGGGAACAACCTTTGAAAGTTTGTACAGAAACATAAATTTCATAATTAAGCAAACATTGAGAAGACGTTGAGACCACTGGAGGCGGAGATCCCGAAGAAAAAACAAAAAACAGAAAGAACATTTAGCCGCACTCCCCAAAATATACGTTCTTGTACAAATCTATAAACTGATACTTCTGCTCAAGTACCGATTCTTTAACATTTGGGATATATAGAACTCGATTTAAAACGAAAATATCTTTCTCTAGCACGTGAACAACTTCTTTCTAAGTTGTTGTATACCGGTCGAAAATACATTGATCTTCATCTGCACATTTTATCTTTAGCATAAACGGATACTTTGTTAGACGGGACTACACTACAACCAGATAAATCCTACTAAAATAACCTTTGTTCCAAAAAGCTTTAGACAATTAGTCGAACCATTCCACCATCGTTTAGTTGTGCCTCAGTCTGACATAGCTGTAATAACGGGGTGCGGGAGGATTAAGGAGGCGGTGGTGTGTTATGTGACCTCCCAAAACTGCATGACAGCGTAAACCAATCTATTATTAGAACTTGTCAAAATGTTACAAATTGCATGTGAAAGGAATTCGGTAGTCATCGCAGCAATCACTTAATACCCGGCTTACAGCGCCCAATCTTCTGCCCGCCGTGTGTCCTGTGTCTGTCTGTTAGGATTATTTGAAATATTTATGCTTTTAAAAATTGCTTGATCGAAACATATCAGTATTTATAGCCGATGCGCAAGCCCATCAAATGAAACGGATTTCAAAAGTGAAAAACGAAAACGATTTCGGCAGAGCCAGGAGTGGCAGAGCCCAACTCTTGCATTGGTCTTAGCTTCTAAAGCAGCCGCCTTATTTTCTCAGCTGGGCCGAGGTTTCCGAGGGGCCCAGCTGCGAAGGATATTAACCCTAGAACGCGTAAGAGGGGAGGGGGGGGTGATCAATCTGACCCCCCCTCGAATTTTTTGGCTTTAAATTTTTGTTCCTTGATCGATTACCAAGACATCTTTTGACCCTAAGTGACGTCACGATTGATGACGTCATTATAATAAGTAACGCAACTTGTGCCTTCGCGTAACTTTTTTTTAGGCTTATGCCTTCTAGGGTTAACGAGATTGCTGTGGAGGCTGTAATACACTTATGTGTTTCACAGACAGCTTTGCACGAAGATGTCAATGTCAAATGACTGTACGCAAAAATTAGTCTTAATACGTGCAAACTTTAACTTCGTAAAAATGATAGGCAACTTCAAATATAGGATAGTTAAAGTGATTTATTTGACTGGCAAGCAAATACAGATTAACTTTGTCAACTGATCAACAGCTAATATTGTGTTGATTAATTCGACTTATATTACATTTTCGCAAACGAAAATCTAAATTGCTTGAGTATCGGCACACCACGTATACCTTACTACCGTCTTCAATTTAAAAGTACTGTACAGAATTTATCCAAAATTCTTTTGGGTCTCATATTTCTCTTGCACTAACAGTATGACTACACAGAAAATGTTCTGCATCTGAAAGTGACAAAAAAAGCACGGTGCTACGATTTCTGCATGAACAAAATAAAATTTAAAGAAAAGAAATATACCTTTTAAAACAAACAAACAACCTTAAGGTGGATGCAAGTGAAACCCATGCTAACAGCTTAAGCGTTGTATTAATATATAGCAGTTAAACAAAAAGTTCCGTTAATAATGGTACATGGCCAGGCCACTCTCATCTACAATTCTTATTGCGTTCAGTGCCACATTTTCTTATAAATTACTGAACTAAAAGCTACCAAAAATTACAAAACACTGCTCACAGTATTACTATCACAATCATCCTACTGATCTCGTAGAACTTTGCAAAATCTGAATTAAAAAAATTTAAGCCTTGATCTGGGAAAACAGGAGCTCAGCCTTTTGTAGCGGAACGTGTTCTTTATAAGGTAATGGCCAGTTAAATTAATAAGAACTAGAATATGTCAACATCTGAATATCACAATTCAAACAAAGGGGGGACGGGTGGAATGCATCTAGACCTCTGCAATGTTAGACCTAAAGCTGCAACAAAACGTCTTAGCTGGGGAGGGGTATCAGTACAATGTAATATTTTAAAACTCGACTACTACTGGAATACTGCGAAACTCGAGCTTTCTCCAGATGGACGAGATTCCTGAAAAATTATATAAAATGAATCTGTTGCAAATATGGATTGAACATAAAAAGGAAATCGTTGTCAAACACACCAGTGTCAACAATGATACGTTTTTCCTAAAAAGGATTAAACAAACATTCTTAAAAATCGAATCATTTTTTAGAACATGTATGGATAATTGGGGGGTGGGGGGAGGGTGGAGATCAAAAAGGTGGATTATCTTTTCATCTCGTTTTGATTGGTCGTTAAAAACCTCATTATTAGAAACATAAAACTGCTCAAAATTCTGCTTTGAAGCCCTAGCAAAGTGGATATATTTCTAAATAGTGTAAGAATTATATTGAAGTTTTCTTTTAAATAGTGGTATCACTCCTGGGCCTGAAACAATTAATCTTTGAAAGAAAGCCCACCGTAAATTAGAGTAAAATTCCTTTCAATTGCACAGCAAAAAAAAAAAAAAAGCAAAATACTTAAAATTTTTAAAAATAGTTGGCTTAAAGTTTGTATAGGAGGAATATAAAGAGTACGAACACAAACTCGTTGCTTTACCGGTGTCTTGCATGTGAGGCAGCCACTTGTTTAAAAATAATGAAACATTAAGGGAAGTCAATTCACAAAAACACAGAATTATGTGGATTGCCTGCATCTGTAACAAGAGTGCTTGAGAAAAACTATTCCTAATAGATCGTTTTCACACAAACTATTGTCCCGGAAAAAAGATTATTACAACTTAAAATATAATAATGTTCTGCACAGAGCAGAAAAAAAATACCGAAACTGCCGTACAATAAGATACTTCATAACCCAGCTATTGGACAATATTTAAAAAATTTACTGTACATGGTATGTGGCAGCCATCTTGGTGTACTGCACTAAGACAGTGGCAAAATATTATGGAATCCACAAATTAAGCTGTTCTTTCTAATCAAAATGATGTCATAAAATACTTTAGCCAATATCCTACTCATTTTATCAGAACAGCTGCACTGAGATCTCTTGTTTTACATCTTAGAATTTTCTGACAACACCGCGAACATGTTGCCCGGAGATCAATTATGTTTTGCAAGACTTTGTTGTGTTTTTGCACTGTTAGTGCTCTCAGGGATGAGAAGATAAATGAACCGGATGAACTAAATGCTATGTTCCATACACATGTAAACAATAGCGACATGCTTATAATTATGGAAGCCACAGAAATGAGTTGCCAACATCTTGCAAACAATATAGACCGAAATAGTGTATTCGTGCTTTATTCATTTAGTGTTTTGTAACGTGCTTGGAAACAATACTGGACTATACAGAACTCCGCATTTCAAAAATCCAGATCTTTCAAGGAGTGTTTGCAACAACACGAAAAGTAATTTTAAAGGTTTTGCTCTGCCACAGTCCAGAAAGTCAACAATTCTAGTAAAACAGTCAAAACATAAAATGAAAAAAGCTATAGTTATGTTTCAATTTTGCATGAGTTTTCCTGAAGTCAGTCCAAAATCCCCCATTTTGTTATAGGACAATGAACTTCCAAAATCTAATCTGAAAGTAATCACTAAAGGTTTACAAGATTCCATCAAAACATTACTTGGTGTCTGCCAAATCGTTTGCAGTTGTTTACAACCCATTTATACTTCTATGGAACAGAGCACCTAAGTCTTAATGTGTACTCAATTCAACTATCTAGCTGTGTATATATATATGTACCACAACTCTTTGGCTTTATAACAATTATATAATATCGAATGGATATAAACATTATAGTGGCACATTTGGGAAATTAATGTTCTGGATCTGTCATATCTATCTAATGTTAGGATTACTTGAACTGTTTAACCCTTGAAAGGTATTTACTTGGGATCCTGGAAGTCCAACTGGTGTAGAGTTCGCAATACTGAATCCTGGATGATATGATACATTCTGACTGGGATTAAGTCCTTGCTTCCTCTGTGAAACCATATTGTTTTGTGTTGAATGAATGGTGTAGTTCTGTTGCTCACTAGTATTGAAAGGTTGCTGCTGTGTTCCATTGAAGTTTGCCTGCGAATTCACATTACAGTTTGCCAGGCTGCGTGGAGCAGTTTCTTGCTGAAGTAGAGTTCTCAATCTCTGCTGCTCTAATTGCTGTTTCAGCTGAGATGACACAAATTCTGTGCTCCGCATATTATCGCCTGAAATTGTCTGAGGCAAATAGTTAAAGTTTCTCTCCCCCATGTTTTGATTAGGGAAGGCTGCTGACCGCTGGGAAGATGGTGGGCACATGCTCTGAAGCATTGTACCATTCGGTGGCTGATTCATATGTGTGAGAACTGACGACTGTTGGAAGCTGGAATATTGGCGAGGATTTGTGTTATTGCCAACAGCAGCTGTTGAATTTAACCGAGTCCTAGAGTTTTCACTAGCCTGGCAGACGTTGCCCTCACTGATGCAGGTGCTAAAGAAACTTGGTTGGGTTGTTGTGGGGCTCGGTGCCTCCTGCTTTATTTTTGTCTCCAGAAGTGGGTAGCTACTTGCTTTAAATTGAGCCTGATTGTCAAAAGACCTGTCTTGGTTGCTCAAGTCTTGTTGTTTTTGAAATTCATTCATAATATGCAATCGAGGATCAGTAAGCATGTCATCAACCAGATCCACCATTAGCTCATCTGTGTAGGAATTGGTGTGATTGACTATCTCAGCTTGTGCTGGGGCTGAACCTTGCACTGCACCATCAGCCATCTGATTAAGATTTCCACCAACCCGGTTGTAGTTTCCTCCCTGGAAACTGTTGGTTGTGATCAGGCCATTGTTATTCTGCTGGTATCTTGCACTTTCCATCTGGTAAGACGGGACGTTTGGCTGTGGTACCCCCTGTGTCAGCATAGAACTTAGGCCCTGACTTCCAGCTGCCAAGGCAGATGGAACTGGTGCACTGTTTGTCACCGTTGGTATAGAAGACATGTGGTTCAATCGAGGAACTTTCGACTGAATGATGGAAGCCTGTCTTGGAGTAGATGAGGAAAGGGATGGTACAACAGCAGTATACATACCAGTGTTATTGTCAAACTCTAGAAAGTCTTCACCTGTCATTCTTTTTCTTGTTGAAATTACAGGTTGTTTTGACAAACTTTGGAGAGGAACACTTTGCCCTGGGGCTGCAAAACCACTTGTAGGAACACTGGAGGTTTGGAGGTTTGCAACACAAAAACTATTATTTCCTGGCAAGTCTTCTGAAACTGGTAAGTCATCATCTGGCGGCCTGAGCATAACTGGCAGCTCACTCCCATTTACCACAAAGTTTGCCAGGTCTCGATCAAAATCAGTCATTTCTGAATCAATCAATTCTTGCAGATCTTCAAGATTGTCCTCAAAATCACTCTGTTTGTCACTACCCTGCCACTGTGGGAAGACCTCGTTATCGAGACTGAAGCCTCCGCCGGTCGGCGAACCAAACCCAAGAGGGTAAGTGTCAGCATTCGACTGTCTTGCAAACAACTCATTTCCTAAAAACAATAAATAAAATTATTGTATTTCCTTGTGAAGGCCCCCATCCTTGAATAAGCACCCCAGAGTACAAGATGGCCCCCTTTTAACCCCCCTCTCTTCCATAAACCTTTAGCTGTACAAAACAATCTACCAAAGACTTTTAACCTTGAACATCCAGGGGGGTGTCAAATGGACCCCCTCTAAGGTTTTTCTAACATAAAAATTGAAACTTTGAAGCAATTAAAATGAAACTTTCAGTACTTGTAGTCCAATTATGAACACATGTTTTGACGTTAATTGGATGACGTCACCATATAATTTATGCAAAATCAATTATGCAATTTAAAGTTTGAATAAGAAAACTGCAACTTTTGACAAAATTTATTCCAATTTCTTCTCTTACAATCTATTCTTACTTGTATTTCTATTTCAGGCATTAAGCATGTTTTTTTACTAATTTCCAGAAAATTTGCTGCAGTTTTGCTGAAAATAAAATTTTGGAAAAGTCCAAGATGGTGGCCACATTGTCAAAAACAACTGTTGCCATAGCAACAGTCCTTAATTAAAACTTGATTGGTATTGTAAAAAGTACTTAGCTATCCCAAAGCTTGGTCTTTCATTTGTGATCATTTGGGAAATCATTGGGGGTCCCCCCCAATGAACCCCCCCTCCCCCCTTTGGTACAATTTTGTACAAAAATAGCTTGGTTGTCCCAGGATTATTTTGCTAGTTGTGCTTAACTAAAGCAATGAAATTAACTGCCAAGCATAATCAAGGATTTACAGGTAGCACAGAACTTTGACGCACAGTAGAAATAACTGTTAATGGCTAAACAAAAGTAATTCCAAAACTATTACCTTGACATTTTTGCCACTTGGGAAAGACTACACAGTTATCTTGAATTGAGGCATCCACTAGCTCCCCATTGTCATCAGGTTCAGTACTGGAATCAATCTCTGTAATGGTTGCTGTTTTCAGTTTGGGTTTGTCCTTTAACTGCGTCATTCCAAGCACAACTCCACGATGCTCCACATTACTGAAAAGGTGTATTTAAAGAAATAAATACACGATAAATAATGACCTTGCAATTTCTCACATTACCACAAACATGTACCACCTAAATTAGAACTATTGTTTATTTATTCAAAAGTGAAGCTCTTTTACTAGGCTTCTAACCACAGAATTTGTGCTGTATTTTTGATAGCCAACTTTCACTTGTTTTATAAAGACAACAACAACAAATTCATTACCAGGAAGTATAAATAAGTATGAGATACTATAAGAAAAAAAATTAAACTGTGTGTGGTGAAAGATATTCAGAATAGCGGAGATAAACTAGCTGAGTATCAACAATATTTAGTTATATTATACTTCCTCGAATATGGGAACACTAGGTTAGTTGATATGGCACTAGTTTCTTAATATGGCAAATCTGAACAAATCTGCAGAGCAAAAAATAAAAATTAAATGACTGTATAAGATGGATAACAAGCTGGCCTGTAAACTTTCTAAAAGACAGAGATTTAAGGTTTTCATCCGAGTAGTTCCAGAGTGTTGCACCTTTTTTTATCATATGTTAAATTTTCTGAAGTTGTTTCATAAAGAAATGAGAATATGATGAACCATTTCCCCACCAATCGTCACTATAATAACTATACACCATGGCCCCAGTAATTGGTACAGCCACTGTGCAGCTTGTGCTATTTCTTCAGCATAGAAAAACTTGTTTTGTTAATGTCTGTTACCATTACATCTTTTGATCACATTGTAGATTTAAAGCACACTTATTAAAGTGATTACCTGACAATGTAGTTAAGACAAAGCATCTGTTTGATTTCTGGGTTGTCAGGATGGGGGATCAGCGATGCCTTTGTCTGCATCCACACCCAACCTCCGTTCTTGTTCATCCAGCGGTAATACTTGGTGATAATCTGTCCCTTTGTTAAGACTAGCAAATGACAAACATTGAGTCTTAGTTTAGTTGTTTGTCACAGATTAACATATGAATACAACAATTTGAAGGAAAACTATAGTGTGATAGAGAAAGGTAACAGGATATAGTCCCAATTGAAAACCTACCATCCACTAAAAGTAAATAATTAAAAACGTATATAGATAGATAGATAGATAGATTTATTTATTTATATATCAGACAGCTTTTATGGTGGCTAGTAGGATGGAAGTTTGCTTAAGTAGTGGTTTGACAGTGCTGTTTCCAGAGATGGGAGGCTAATAAATACAATTTTAAGGGCTGAAAGAAGAAAACCCACGTATAAGAATCTGGCTTTACAGGCTCTATATAAATGGTACTTAAAGTGAATTTAGGCTACCAAGGTTCTTAAAATAGATTCCTATATTTTCATATAAAACTCATTTATAATAAACATAATATAAATATCATCTCAAACAATAATACACCTATCAATGTTATCTGGGGGAGAGGGTGGGGAAGGCAGGGGTGGTGATTTTGACTTCTGGCCAGGAGTTTCTGTCAAAATCCCTATCCCCAGACAATATATTTTGTCAAAGTTTACCAAAAAAAGCGACTTTAAGATATAAGTAGATGATGATCTTAAATCAGCAGATTCTACATTTTCCCTTTTATGGCAATTCCACTGATAAGAACCTAACCTAAAATTTTGGCCTAAATAGGTTCTTATGTGGAGGGGGCTTAAATTGGAAATTTTTGCCTAACAGGTTCTTAAAATCCAGGTTCTTATATGCGGGTTTTTACTGTATCTAAGTACTGGAACAATAATTACACTGTATGCTTGCTTAAACATTAAAAATAAAATAATGGCCAAGTAATAAGTAATAAAATAAATTTGCCTGACGTGCCTTCTTGAAGCAACACATTCAGAGATTTCCTGTGACAAATAGAGCTTAAATTTTTTGTGAAATTGAAAGTCTGTTTTGTATTCATAATCCTAATTCTAGTTCTGCTGCTGGAAACCAAGAAATTTCAAAGATCTTAACCTGTAAAGATTTTCCAGGCCTAGATATTTTCCCCTAAATTCATGGACTTTTCAGGTTTTCAAGAGCCAGGGGCGCCCTCCATAGTAGTCAAAGGATCTTTAAATGCCAGCTCACATTGTAACGCTAAATTGACCACTGTTTCCAAAATCAGCACCATAATAAATTCTTACAAATAGATTTCAATTTACTATTTAGAATGAATTACTTGAGACAAAAATGATGACAAGCCACTATCTGTACCTCCAATGAATATGCATCATCAGGTTTTGGAAACAAAATCTTAAAGGGCCCACTGGTACTTACATTTCAAGTGTGCATCTTGGACCAAGGAAACATCACCCATGTGATAGAAATCATAGGCAGAGATACCAACTATATCTTTTGCATAATAGTCCATAAACTTGTGAATCCTACAAAAAAAAGTATTCGGTAAATATTTAAAAAGTTTATTCAAAAATAGTCTTGTTACTAATGGTTTCAAAATAATATCAAGATAATGCAGTTCGTTAATTTATCTCCAAAACAACAGAAATGAGAATAATTTCAGAAGGAAAGTTGTGAACACAAATAACTTGAAACAAACACTAAAGTCCAGAATACATGTAGCTCACCTTCCCTCACAGTAAACAATCTTCAGATCCATGCCGACACGACTCACAAACATATTGCACTCAAGGGGTAGCTCATTGATTGACAGCTGCGGAAGAGGTTGTGCAATACACACCAAACCAAACTTGGACATTCCATTGTCATTTCTATACTCCCGCAGTCGGCCAACACAATGAATAACCTAGGAGTGTTGATAACAGAACAGTTAGTACAGTACATTAGCTTATGAGTGAACTAAACCATTCAAGTCTGTTTTAACCACAAGTTAGGCTTCGCTGTAAACATAGGGCAACTGCTGTATATATATTATCTTGGTGAAGTGAACATATTTGTTTTTAGATGTTGCATCTGCTTTTGTCTGGATCTGCTCAGAATCAGCTCACCAGCAGGCAGTGTTGAACAGTCATATCAAGTAAGAGTGAAAGCTGTTAAAACAACAAACTAAAAACTTGCTAAGTCTTAACTGTTTTATTTTGTCCATCGCTCTACCTCCAGCAAAGTGGAAGTTCTTAGCCTATGACTAGAAGTCAGTGTTGACTTCAATTGACTGTCAAAGCCCCAATATATTATGAAAATCATGCAAATTTTCCTCTCCTGGTGTTCAGTGCTGACAGATCAACAACAGCTCGCAACTTATTGTTTCAAATGACACTTGCTACTGCTTCTTGTAAATTCCCAAACTACTCTAATTTATGCCACTAGGTCTTCCAATGACAGGGTGCGAGCCTTCATCACTCCACAGCATTAATCCTCTCAGCCCTAAATATGCCATATGACGTATTTTAAACAGGTTGGGAGAGTTTTGTTTTTCACCATAGATAAATTGTTGTGTATGATTATTTGCTTTATTCTCATTACCAAACAACTCGTTTTGTGGGAATAACATAAGGAGAATTTACATACTGATAAACTGGCTGGAGCCGAAAGGAGTAGGCCTTACCATTTTCTCAGACTTGTTTTTTGAGTGACAGTACACTGGCAGTGAACAAAGAAAAGGTCCGAAACTCTAGCTAACTCCTAACTTGACATGGCTAAAATTAATGAGGCTAAACCACCTTTCTGTGACCTTGCTACACTGTGGCAAGCAGCAATTGCATTTGAAATTATTTGATTTCCATTTATGAAATATTCCATTACAAAATATCACCATTCACCTTCCCGCTGTGAAGCAATGTAAAATTGTAATTACTATTCAATGATTACCAACGGAAAAAAAATTATGTTTTAAGTTGATCTTAGGAGGAGACACCACTTTAACCACCTTTGGTACTTACTTTGAACCCTGATGATTTGGTGTAAGAGCCTCCTCTCCGAACCAAAGTGCATTTCATTCTCACAAAGAATGAGAGGGGCTTATTTTTGCCATCCTCGTCTTCAAGAGATGGATCTGGAGTCAGTGGACCTATCAACAGCATGAAAATTTGTTCAAAGACTTTGCCAAAAAAGAAAAGAAAATGATCACTGATATCTCATTTCAGTGATAAGAAACAAGTTTCATTTTCCTTTTTCAGTAAAATTCCGAAAATGAAAAAATGTAACAACATAATACTACACAAATACTAGAAACAACCTACGTGCAGTGCACCAATTATTGTAAACCCCACTTGGGGAAGAAGTTGGTTGGTGAATATTCTTTCTTTCTCTTACCTTTGCCAAAGAGTGGAATGTCACACACAGGACCTGGAACTGACTTTCCTGTTGCATATCCACTGGTGAGTACTTCATTGAGATCATCGTGATCTTCAGGATGTACATAGCCATACATATTGTTACCAGTCAGCTCGACCTAAAACCAACCATATACCATGCATGTTAAGGTTACCAGTAAACTCAACCTTCAACTAACCAAACATGTTATGGCATGCTGGTGGTTGAGGATTGACTCGGCCTTCAACCGATAACACACCATTCATGTTATGGCATGTTGGTGGTTGAGGATTGACTCAACCTTCAACTGATAACACACCATTCATGTTATGGTATGTTGGTGGTTAAGGATTGACTCGACATTCAACCAATAACAAGCCATTCATGTTATGGCATGTTGGTGGTTGAGGATTGACTCGGCCTTCAACCGATAACACACCATTCATGTCATGGCATGCTGGTGCTTGAGGATTGACTCATCCTTCAACCAATAACACACCATTCATGTTATGGCATGTTGGTGGTTGAGGACTGACTCATCCTTCAACCGATAACACACCATTCATATTATGGCATGTTGGTGGTTGAGGATTGACTTGGCCTTCACCTGATAACACACCATTCATGTCACGGCATGCCGGTGGTTGAGGATTGACTCAGCCTTCAACCGATAACACACCATTCATGTTATGGCATGTTGGTGGTTGAGGATTGACTCGGCCTTCACCTGATAACACACCATTCATGTCATGGCATGCCGGTGGTTGAGGATTGACTCAGCCTTCAACCGATAATACACCACTCATGTTATGGCATGTTGGTGGTTGAGGATGGACTAATCCTTCAACCAATAACACACCATTCATGTTATGGCATGTTGGTGCTCGAGGATTGACTCGGCCTTCAACAGATAACACACCATGCATGTTACAGCATGCCGATGGTTGAGGATTGACTAATCCTTCAACCAATAACACACCATTCATGTTATAGCATGTTGGTGCTTGAGGATCCACTCAACAGGGCATCTGACAGAATGTGGCAGTACAGAATCGCATCCTGCGGTAAAATCCACATCCAATGCATCCTGAGAGCATTTCTGCGTAATTTTGAGGAAATTATCAAAAATTATGGACTAAAAATATTAAATATCTTCTTTGTGAAGAAGGGTCTGCATAGTTTTTGCATTTTATCCCCCTGAAATTATGAAAACATCGAACAAAACACGCTTTGTTTGTTCATTTCTACTTTTCACAATTTCATTCCACCAGGAGTTCCTTGCCACAACCGATTCCTGCCTGGGCTCCAGTCTAACTAATACGTCGATTTTACTTGGATGGAAACTTTTTCCTCCGGAAAACTGAAATCTTTGACTTTGTTCTTTTCTGTTATACTCTGTTTACGGTGGTAAATTTGTAGTGAAAGACAAGAAAAACAGTCTCAAACTAGCTGTCGATATAATGCAAGAGATCGAGAAAGAAATTATTCACCAGGAGTGCTTCATACCGACACTTTTATTGTGTTTTGATTGATCGGCAAATAGTGTAATTTTTCCAGCTGAATTTTGTGTCTTTGTCTTGCAAGAGAGATAGTCTTACTAACTTTAGAGCCCAAAAAGCAAGGGAAAACCTAAGAAGAGAGAAGGGTGCTGTGGAAATCAGAAGGGCATTTGAAAAAACAGAAGGGCGCTGGGGGAAAAAAGGTATGGCGTAATTTTGTTTTGGAATGTGATTGATCGCCAACTTATTTCATCATAAAACGTGCTGCTTCATAAACAAAGCGCCTACTGATAAGAACAGGAATTACGGCAAGAGAAAATTCCTTTAGGAGCAGTCTTATAGTTATTTAAATGTACGCATACTATGTAATTTGCTATTTTTTTCATGTAATTGACTGATTCTTCCTAGTCATTTGCTCTTAAACTACCACATAATTTGCGATTTTAACCGCGTAATTGACTGAGTCTCAGATTTCCGTGTAACTTGCGATTTCTTTCTGCATCCTGTCAGATGCCCTGACTCAACCTTAAACTGATAACACACCATCCCTATTACAGCATGTGGGTGGTTGAGGTCTCACTAAAAGTAATACCCTTTAGAATCAAAACAACCTTCACACCTTAAATTACACAGTCATGATACCAGCATTTTTGGTAAAGTCTCACTTTCACTGTTCACACAAGCACATCAGGTAGTGTATCCAAAAGTTCCACTTTGGAACTCTAGGTATTTTTCAAAAAAATTCATTTTTGCTGAAAAATGTATCTGTCTTTTACGTTAAGCCAAAATGGAAGATAAAAGCTGCATTTTCAAATGAAAGTGTACACAACTTCACTGATAAAGTTGGGCTATCTGTAGGTGAGTCAGAACTAAAATAGTAAATAGCAACAAGTTAGCCAAGATATACATGTATGCCCTGCGTAGCATCTCTTACCTGTGATAAACCAAGATGGACAGAAACTGTTTCCGATACATAAAGGAACTTGCCATCTTCAGAAACTACAAAAAGAAATCCATCCAGAGCCTACCAAATGAATAACAAAAATGTAATCGATACTACTGTTTTATTATGTTTGCTTCTGTCAAAAAATACAGTACTTAACAACAATATTTGACTTTACAAGCGTACACTGATCAAAGAAAAATAATGATACTTACAATGTTGGCAAAAATACAGTATTACAAATGAGCCTACTTGTTAGTGTTGTATTTCTATAAATTTTAGGACTGTTACGAATCTACATTCAATTTTGCTTAGGAATAGATTCTTATATATTTCTTTAAATTTTACCTAGTACATGTAGATATTATATAAATATTTACGTATCGTGTAGATAACATAAATTTATTGTATTTTATTATAATGCAAATTTTATTAATGGCAGGACCTCTAGGGAGAATAATTCATGCTGAGTGTCCTAGCTGTATAATCAAAGCTTCAATGTTTTAATAGTAATAATAATAATGATAATTCTTCTTCTTCTTCTTCTTCTTCTAATTGCTTATTTTGTAAAATATAGTTCTTGTCCAAAAATATATGTTGGGAACCAGTACACTTGTTGTTGTTGTATTTGTATGTTGTTTTGACTCTTGTCCACACAACTTATTGGGAATTGCCACAAAAACTGATATCTAAATGTTGACACCAACTGAAGCTTGCTATGTAAAGCACATATATCATTTTTGCAAGCAAATGGTTAAATAAATGTTGTTGTTGCTATTGTTACAAACCTGCAGCGTATGTATACCAGTTTCCGATTCAAACATATCAGACAGCGGTACTCTTCTCTTGTATACCGTAACTGTTGAAGAAACAAAGTGAGAACTAAGTGGTCTGTTAAATAACTTTACATTTAGAAATTGAAATTGTAAGTCTCATTCAAATCTTGTGTCTGATTTTTGGGTCAATTTTGAAATCTTAAGAGTTCAACATTTTTGTGTACATATATTTAATTTTGCAATACCTGTGTTGTTGGAAGTTTGCGGTTCAGCTGCAGGGCTTGTAGCTTCTGAAGGCAAGAGGAAATAATATATTGAGCTCAAACTAAATTAGTGCCATACACAAAAACGTTCTCGACTGCTGGCATCCAAATGTTCAGAAATAGACTTGCTCCAATAAAAGTAATATTACTAATAATGATTAAAACAATTTTATATATTTAACATGGATGTTAAGGTTGAAGCAAAACTTGACATATGAAACAAGGAATGTCAAAAGAAGGGGTTAATATTTTTAACCCTTTCAGCCCTAGCAAGTTTATCAACATCCATCTTCTCCTTACAATATCAATACAAAATCAGTTGTTTTGTTGTGAGAATATAGGAATTGATCACACACTGAAAGCTATCCAACATGAAAAGCTAAATTCTCCCAAACTGTATAAGACGAAAGTATAGATACCATTTAGGAGAATTTAGCAACACATAAATGACTAACTGGGTCCTTACATGCCTCTAATCCTTGCTACATCTGAAACCCACACCAAAGAAACTTGAAGCTGATCCAGTTAGGGCAGAAGTATAATCCATGTAAAGCCCTTTCAATGGCACTGGTCATGTGCAATGATTGCAAAAACTACAAAAACATATATTTTGAGGAAAAATTCACAAAATTCTTATAGGCTGCAAAATTAACACAGAGCTTTCTAAGGCACATGAAAATATTTAGGTTTTCTTAGGGTCAGCAACATGTACACCATAATTTTTTATACACTAGAAGTTTCTAATAGAAAGTTAAGTGTTGCAAGCTTGCACTGTAATTGATCTGCTGTGAACTAACCATTGTTTAACCCTTTCAGCACCAGCAAGTTTATCAACATAGATCTTCTCTTTACAGTATCGATAATAAATTAGTT
>JAOEJI010309547.1:0-11403 GCA_025448255.1 Umimayanthus chanpuru | reverse complement strand
TATTTTTAGGTTTAATGATATCAGTCCTTAAATTACATTTTGGAAACCCTGCGCACTAGGAAAGGAGCCACTTGACTGATGTGGCTTTATCAGGAATCTAAATTATTTGTGCTGCCCGTTTTATTATTAGGAAAATAGTTTCACAGATAAACGCGAAAAGGCAAATGCCGCTTCTCTCTAACTTAAACTATAAGAAAAGAGGGACACCATTAACCAAAAAGTTACAGTTTTTATAGAAGCCAATTTTGTTTTGAAAAACTTTCCACACCGGCGCGTATCTTGTAGCTTTTAGTGTCTTTCGGTTGAGACTAACCGGAAAAACGGGTGGCTGAAAAAATATGATTGCGATCTTTCGTCTTATTCGCCTCGTTTGTAACCTAATGTGAAAAGGCGAAGCCCATGTGAAATATAGTTTCTGCAACACTTTTTTGAAAACACGTTGTCACTCATTGCATGTGGTCAGGGATTAGGAAAATATAATTTGACTTCATGCAGCAAACAAGGAAGATATATATAGTGACTGTGCAACAACATCAAGGAAAATATGTAATTTCCGCAAGAAAATAGCTGGAAACTTACAGAACATGTTGTTCAATTTCAGATACAATTTATTTTCAAATTCTTGGTTGTGTAAATTCTTGCTCCCAGTTGAAACGTCTGGTCGTAAAGTTTTGGTATGTACCGCACAGCCCTCTATATTACACTTCTTCTTTTACAACTGTTATGACTTGTGTTCATCAGTTTTCGTTTCTACATGAAATATGAAATCTAACTAGCTGTTTGGTTCCTATATATATGCAGTAGATATCTCTCGCTGAAGCATGGTCATCTAACGCTGTATTCCATTTTCACTTCACTGACTCTGTGATGCTAATGTTACAGTTGTTACACAACTCTCCCAAAACACTCCTGCTGGCATACGTCACAATTATAACGATCAATCGAACTCTTTCAGCTCTTCCCATGGTATACTGAAAAGTACATTTTACAGAACAAGCCTAAATAGTTCACACTACTTAGAGAAGAGGCGGTAAAATTTGCTCTTCCCCATTTCGTTTCATTTCGTTCTTCAGCCTGAGAGTTAATATATTTTTGCCCACTAAATTAATCATCTATTTGAGCAACTTGCCACAAATTAATCGTTGTATCATTTTGGTTTTGCCATTGTACCAAAGACAACGAACAAAAGCTGCTCGATTACCAAAAGAAAAATCAATATTATGAAAATAGAAAACTAACTTCTCTTTCTTTTTGTAGCAAACAGCTGACACAAATTTAGCTCTTTAACTAAAATATCAAACTTTGTTTTTTCTTACCAGTCTCTTTAAAGTCTTGGCAATGAATAGTGTTTTTAAGAGCACAAAAACATCAATTTTTACTGAACCGGAACAAACGTCGAAGCAGGTATAAATTTCAGGCAGCGTTAAATAAATAGTGAAAGTGCTCTTTTTGGTTTGGTATGGTATGTCGTGGTGTAGAACTGAAATATACCAAGTAACAGTCTTCTGAAAAAAAGGGTATGTAACAAGATTATACATTAAGAAAAGAAATTGACGCTTACGAGAAAAGAGTATAAATATCTGACCAAGACTGGTTCTTTCAAATTTTATCGTAAGTTATAAGTTATCACAAAATCAAGATTTCCACTTTTCGCCCACAGACTGAAAATCAGAATGCCAATCTTGCCGACCTCGCACCGAAAAGCTTCCGAAAACCTAAATTCAGGATTTTGGCGAGTAACCTGGGGGAGTGTTGCAACCATATTTACTGTTAAGTCTGGGTAAAAATCTGATAATAGAAAAAATATTCAAGCGGCTTCTATCGCGACTGATTAGAACCGAACAAAAATACTAAAAAAACACCGCTGCAAGGAACCTTTGGAGCAATGACGTATATTAAGATCCGCGCTCTTTTGACGTTTAGTTCAATTAAAAAAAATATTTCGCAGACACATAGCAAAGATATTAAAACTGTATCCGCAGCTGACTTGAACAATTGTGGCAAACGAAGCAGTTGCCAAGTTTTAAATTCCTCATGTCGTTTTGCTGGCTAATCTGTCTGGTTACAGTACGTTAAACCTGAAATACGCAGATACATTTTTAACAGTATTCTTCTTAATCCCTTCTTTGTAAATATACTGCAAAACTGGTTTCTTGTTTGTGAAAACATGTGTATGTGATTGAAACGAGACCTTTTTTGTTAAAAACTAAATTCGACCTACAAAAAATTGTTTATACGAAATGCTCAGTTGAAAACAATTTCAGCTGAACATTTCTTTCCGACTTCAAGTACTAGTATTCAATCAAGACAATAAATTGCCCAGTTAATTGTGAAAGTCATTAGCAGAGGAGAACAAGAAAGCGAAGAGAGTTGTAAATTGCGAGCTAATTAGAAAGGCGGCACCAAGCAGACTCATTGCTTTTATAATACAAGAAATAACAGAGAAAGAGAAAAAACACACACACAAGATTAGAATTAAGGCGTTGAGACTGTAAGCCTTTGATAAAAAAGCTCATCAGCAACAAAGCAGTGATCGCTATAGTAATATTTTATGATCAAAACTTAGAGAGGACTAGACAAGTAAAGAAAATGAACATTTACAAGAAAAAATATTGAGCGCTTTATGGTCCTTCATCGACAAGATTTGAGAGATTGACACTTTTGAGAGCGAAGACATCAAAGCATTCGGGCGAAAAGGAGTAACTCTATTCACAATTATAGAATGCAATAGTCCTAATTGTATGTATGAGGGGCTAATTAGGGGCTGTATAACTTGGGCCACTGCACATCCAAGAGATGCCGACAAAGGACCAAGAAAAATAATTTGAATGGGACTACAAATTAACAAGTCATTCAGAAGCACTGGTGAAAAATTAACTCAGTTTTGACGCTTATTAAGAACCCAAATGAAAGCAAAAACTGTTAGCATACGTGACCAAAAACATACTTTATATCAAGTAATGTTCAAGAACTCGTGCC
Source organism: Umimayanthus chanpuru (assembly GCA_025448255.1). Classification (NCBI taxonomy): domain Eukaryota; kingdom Metazoa; phylum Cnidaria; class Anthozoa; order Zoantharia; family Parazoanthidae; genus Umimayanthus; species Umimayanthus chanpuru. The sequence continues at coordinate 8,424 of JAOEJI010309547.1, read as the reverse complement.
TCAAAGTTTTTGTAAGACTGAAGGACAATAGGACAGAGCTCTAGTTTGCATGGTTCACAATGCTATAGAAATACTAATTGCTTATCTATCGGCATTTTTCATAATGTTCTAAATGCTATTCTAAGCTATTTTTGAGCCAGAGAAGATAAGTAATACACTACTTCTGTGTTTCGAGTTTTGATGTATAAAAGTATGACCAGCTTTGAAAAAGTGGGGGAGGAAATTAAATGGTTTGTGTGTTTGATACTGTTAAGACAACAACAGTTGAACTTGTAAAACAAACTGATTATAGACCGGAAAACCTAAAAATGCTTGGTAATTAATAACTGTAGAGCTAATTGAATAAAAGAACCACAAAACAAATCTAGCCTTGTCAGAGAATTTCTTGCAGTTAGTTTGGTTTAGACGGTGTAAGGTTTATTTTTTATCAGTCACATTTCAGGATTGAAGAGTTTATAATGAATTCGCTCCCAACTGCATGTGTAGTTTTTTTAACTTTTTCAAGAAATTCAAATTGAAAATAAACTGTTATAAAAGAGGCAAAGTAAAATGTGAATTGGTATTTAAAAACAAACGTTTTCGCGAGCATCTTCAAACTGTGAGATTCCTAATAACATGCCTTATGGTTGTGTTTCACTTTCTAGTTGAGGTTTGTTCTTCTGAAGGTATGGAAAGTATCGAAGTCGCTGCTCTGTTTCTTTGCAAACGGCACTGAGCCACAATGCCTAGAACAAAGACGAGGATTAAATGATAATACCGTACCCACAGAAACCACTATTTCTTATAACACAACCGTGTATTTATTTAACTGATTGATAGATCGAACAGTTATCAAAATCCGCACGGTTTAAACTTTCAACTGTAAACTGGTTGGCTGGGCCCGTGACTGGCTCGGAACCAAACGACAAACGAATCCTAAGTTTCGACCGAGATTTAAACTGGAAAGACTTTAATACTTTCTCAGTTTACAGTTAAGACTAAGAGCTATGAGTACACAATATGTAAGGCAAGTCAGAGGTATTTTCCCTCTAGAAATTTATATACCTGTATACCAGTAAGCACGTACATACACAGATGTAAAAATGCAGGCTAGAAATACATGTAGTGTCTACAGACCTGTAAGCAGATGTGTTATAAACTGTCTTCTTTATACTTAAAGTTCTCCACAAACGTGCTCCGAAATCTAGATCTGCCAATTTGCTTTGTTTCTTGTTCCACTCATGATAAATCGGTATATGCTGCTAATAAATTACCTTAACATATCAATCTTAGATACATCTTCAATACTATAGACACGAAGTTATAGAAAGGGTCAGTAGACTTGCGATGAGCAAGAATGTTGCCAGAATAAAGTTCTGTTTCACAATGCGACCGGCTCTACGACAGCCTTGTTTCGAAAGTTCTCGTGTATGTGGTTTTAGTATCTCATTGACGAAACCGATACATGTCATACAGCCGTTGGCTTTCTATTCAGTTCATGATATGTTGAATATTATGTACGAAACGAGCTCCAAATCTAAGCATTGTTACCCCTAAACTTCTCTAGTAAATCCACTTTCACCATTTTTACAGAAATAACCGAAAACTGCAAAGACAATCAAACCATGCAAACGAAGTTTCTAATCGCTTTGGAATGGATATGATAGATACAATTTAGCACAAATCTTCATTGTTTAAATCTTTTAAAAGCTATAAGAGTTGAAAGAGAAATGATATACACGCAACAGTTTCAGCCCTTTGCTTGTACTTTACAAATCTGTTGATATGCGAGAGGAAGACCATTCTGTTGTTCAAATACTTAAGCTTCCGATACACAGTTAAACCCAATCATCCCATTTGTGAAGATACTGTAATAAAGGGAACGAACACAAGCTCGTGGTCAACGAAGGAGTTTTATTAATTATTAAAAAGTCTTTCTTCCAGAATTTGCTTACGGAACAACAAGCTTTTTAAAACGTTGCCTTGGTGTATATTTTTTTCATTGTTACTTAAGCAGCTACACATATTTCTAAAAAGCAGAAACAAACGACCATTTTTTACCAAGAGCGAAAACTAACTAAAGGTTTACCGTTATAGTTCCGGTGTTGACAATGCACACAGGTAGCTGTTTATAAATCTTCTTTTAAAGCCGGTGACAGTGGTGTGAAAACTCTCGTCAACCTGTTGACTTAGGTGGCTAGGTTTCCAAACATCTGGAAATTTTACTTTCGCACATTCCTCGAAAAACACAAAGAAAGAGCCTCGAGTTTGAAAAATGTTTCGATTTCAAAAGATCCGATGAAACTGCGATGTAACTCGGTTGGTTTTGACCACGTTTCATGATGTATTTGCATTCAAATCTTTTGCAAGAATGGGGCGGAGATGCATTGTATTTACAAGTGCTTTTAAACCGAAAGCTTTTGTTTGAGCCGTGTACAACATGCTGCGAATATTAAACATATATCTTCCAATAAATACCTTAACCAACTTGAAATTAACATAACAAAGGGGCCCATTCAACATTCAACTTCTCAAAACAGAAGCAACTAGCAACCGTTGTACTATAGTTGGTTTCATATTTCGCTAAAACTGAATAAAAATTGTAACTTAGGGTATGAAACTTTAAAGTTTTAAACAAAGCACATCTTAAAGTAGCGTTTTTGTGTGAAAGCAGAAAAGAAAATCGTTGTAGCACTTTTGGTGCCATGAAATCTGTCCCACCTTTACTAAGGAATGTATAACAACTATAAAATATGGATGCCGTGTCAAATTAGTTATAAACAAAATATCGCTGCAGGGCAGGAGAAACTGAATTTACACTATTATAGACCTGTTTAGAAAATAACAAATTTGCAAACTGGCGCCACAAATTTGCCCCCCTGCTGGCAGTGAAAACACAAATGAAAAGGAGGGAGGAGTCGGTGGGTGGGGCAAGTGCATTTTCATGGTGGCCATGTGGTTGGTTCGCGTGCTCACTGATTCTGACGAAGAAATCACTAAAACCTCAAAATTATGTGCTGAGAAAAAGAGATTTGTTGCCTCGACGTGGCAAGACCTAACAAAACATATTGTATGACTCTGAAAATCGAGTGTTGACGGGTTTTTGAGAGCGGTTCAATCGTTCATTCGTTGGGCGTCTTGCTAAACAATAACAACAACTGTATGCTCAGTGATGCGATTGTGTACATTGTTTTGTTTTGTAGCGAATTTGATTATGGGCACCCAGTTGTGTTCAAAGATAGAAGCTCCAGTTCCAAAAGCAAAGTACGGAAACTCAAGTTCACATCACCCGTCTTTTTTGTACCATATTGCAATTGATATCTATTGAGTGACACGCCGGGATTCAGATTCTAAAAGAAAACCAGAACAAGCGGTTTGTCAGAAAGGACAGCAGCTCACATGGGCAAAACTCAATGGATGCTCGATCTTCAATGAATCTTTTTTCTTGGCTGCACACGTCCAACGTCAAGATTGTAAGACATTTTTCTTTTACATTCATGGCTTTCGGCCGTCTTCCACGTTATACTAGATTATGTTTTCTGTTGCACAGCAAATTTAAACTTCTACAATTGGAATGTTACGTTAGATACGGGATGCGGAGACGCATAAACTGTAGGGATCTCAAATGAGTCAACTTGCTTTTTGTTAAGATTAAATAAAATGTTACCCCGTGAATGTTTTCACATCCTTGCACTGAGGCTGATGCGGGCTCCGCCGTCATTTCAGGTTTAAACTGGACCAATGTTTAAAAACTTTAGCCGAACCCGGGCTAGTTCTGTAAGTGTAACATACAAGTAGACATAAATTGCTCTTTAGTTTTATGTCTTCACTACAACTCAAATGAAATCACCTGCAAGCTTTCATAAGTTGTCAGATGAAAGACTTCAAAAAGCTTTTGATGATTTTTCAGAATTTTAGGGAAAGTTTTCGGAAATTGGTATAAACACTAGTACAGATACTGGTGAGGATATGAAAAATACGGCAATGGGTTACTATTTTCCAGTAAAGAGTTCATGCGAGTATACACAAAATAATCACGTCTTTCACAACTGAAATGTGCAACTTCGCCTGTGTCTAATTTCGACCAGTCTTGGACGTTTACTTAAGCCAATTGCAAGTTAAGAAAATTAATATTACTCTTCGTTTTTATCTTTTCAGTCAGTCAAGCATGAACCAAGCATCATTTTATAGTATTTACTATATTCAGATTTCAGTCAGATTTGCGGGGTTTTTTTTTGTTTATACAGGCAAGTAAATAGGTCGGTAGAGAGTCAGTCCTGTCTTGTATACAGTCAGTTTTATTATATATAGTTGGTATTGTGACTAGGCAGACAGATAGCTAGACAGTCTGAGTTTAACCTTGTAAACTTTAGTTTATCTATTTGACGGCCATTAGTTGTTCAGTTTTTACTGTTATATGGCACGTTACACTCATTCAATTAATAAAGTTGTTATATATAATGGTACATATGTCCCTCAATCTTTTAGCACCAGTTTACGTATACACAAAAAAAAATCAAAAACAACAGTCTTATGCAATCTAGAGTTTCACAAAAAAAACCGAATGTACTGTTATTTACAAACCAAAAACACCGATTTGTCTAACGCAAGATGAACACTTGTAAAGCATGTTACCGTATCATATTATCTCTCCAAAAAACGCCTCTCTTGAACAAAAGCGGTAGAAAAGATAAGAAATTGCTACCTGTGTTTCTTTAAAAGTAGGTTTTTAAATGAAAACGAAAAGCTAGAGAGAGAGAGAGAGAGAGAGAGAGAGAGAGAGAGAGAGAGAGTCTGCACTTCTTTAGACTATATATTATCACATAGAACTTTGCGTATTGCGGATCTAGAGGTGTTAGCAATATTGCCGTGGGCTATATGATTCGTGATGCCGGGCACACGGGTACCACAAATCTGTTTCACATACTGATAAACGGTCGGTCAGCTAGAGAGAATAATTTTATTCTCGGCCGTCTTTCACACACCTAACAACAATCAACTACTAGGTTATTTTAATAAAACACGTTCTATTTACTGTTTGTAAATCCTCAGCCGAGTAAAAAAAGTAAGTTTAAATACAACACATAGCGTTTCACTTACCTCTTCAATGTGTAATTTACCTACTGAAGATTTCACCGTGTATAGTTAAAGTTAAACTGAGCTGAGCTTTACTTACTTTTTTAATATTCCTGCTTCCAGTTGTATAAGCGATAAAAGCGTTCTCTTCAGTTTGCAGCTTTATCCATTGATTAACTCAAGCTAGAGTCGGTAATATCAAATTCCTTGTTAAACGTACAAGACTTTTAAGTTTAAAATTGCACTTTTACTGAGCAGTTGCATGTGGGTAGTTTTGGCAACATCATCTCAAAAATCTAAATTGTGTCAGTAACATTTTCAAAATGATTACTTGTCAGTTACCACAGAGTCGCCACATATCAGACTTGCTGTTACAAAGGTCAAGAACAAAGCATCTGTCTGCTAAATTAACGTTGAGTTTTCACTTTGCAAGCACGAGTACTTTAGAGCTGTGTTCACCAAAGTGAACCGGTACTTTACCAACTCATACAAGACAGGTGCGCACACACAATGCTTTCACAGATTGTATCTTATGTTGGCTGTTTGTCAACTCAGTTTATGGCCGGCGAATGCTTTTGGCAACGGCTGAAAAAAGTGTTTTTCGACAGAGAGGGTACGTTTCGCAAATCAGTTTTTGACTTAACGGTTGTCGGATGAAAAGTATCTTTCATACAGGTTCTGCCGGACAGTTTTCTATAACAAAAGTTTATTCCGTTTCATACTCTGATAAAAGCCAGGAATGAACACTATTTTTTACCTCTGTGCAGTCTTAGTGATAATCTAGTTTCCTTCATTTTTCAGTGATAGCTCACAGTCACCCGGGCACAGTCACAAGGCTAAACTGAAAATGAAACACTGTTACCAACGATATGACTGTCGAGGTGGAATATAGCAACGGCTTTAACCAGCCATTTATTTGCAAAATGGTTTTATGTGCAAAATGTAAACAGTTAAAAATGTTTCTATTATGAAGACTTCTGAAATAAAAAGTAATAACACGTACTGTGTACTTCTCACAAATATGGAAGTCTTGTTTAAAATCAGTTTCTAAGCAAGTTTGTTTGCAATAAACAAAGGAAACTCCACCCTTTTAGAGTTTTCATGGCCGTTAAAACCCCAAGATTTACAAATGTGTGAACAACTTTGCCACACTTGCTTTGTTTTCAGCAGTGTTTGTCCAGTATAAAGTCAACATAAATTAAATCACTTCAAACCTTTTACACTCTCTGTGTCTCTGAACAAGTTATTTCCAACTGTTTAAACACAGTTAAAAGGTTGTCACCTCAGAATCTTCCAAATAATAAAAGTTTCTTTTGAAAGTTAGGCAAGGCTGTCAGCGAGAATGATAATTTCCATATAGTAAAAGCTTCTTTTTAGTGAGCTGCACTAACCTATACTCTTTTTATACAAGAACCTTTTTTTATAAAAACGCGAGGCTGAAAAATGCCCAAAATTTAAGAACAAGCTAAGAACATACACGAGGCTGAGGAAAGGCCGGCGAAGAACTTCTATTTTGGATACTGCACAAAATCATAGTAATAATTTGCTGCTCGGTTAATATTCATCAGTGCAATATCGCCTACAGTGTTGTGCATGTACAACTTTGTTTTCAAGTCTTCTTGATTTATTATTTTAGTCTTTTTAGCTTCCGAACGAATCGTTTTAAGCGTATTTTTTTTTCCATTTTACACCAATGTTTATAATTCTTAGTTTTTTAGTTGTATTTATCCGTGTATTTGAGCTGTATTTATTCATGTATCTTAGCGGTATTTCAGCCTTTTTGTATTCAAACAATGTAAACCGGCCCAGTCCCCCGGTAGTTATCAAATATATAATTGTAAAATTTTATTAACATGAAATCACTCGCATGTAAACCGTTGTGTTTCATCCTCGGGGGCTAGAACGATTCAATAAAGATTTAAAATAATATTGCTTTCTTGTTGGACAGGGTAGCGGCTAACTATTTAACCATTTTGCATTGCACTCGATTTGCAGCTACCGGTGGGTTTGTGCGAATGGAAAAAAAACCCAAGTGAACACCCAATAATATAACAGTTATATTTAAGAACGTTTAGCTGAAATCCTCAAAATATTCAAGAACATTCAGCCTGAGCCTAAAAATTAGACGTTCTTATATACAAAAGAGTGTAAGTGCGCAAAATCTGTCTGTCGCCAACGATACACTTTCTTTTCAGTCTTCGCTACTAGAATCCTGCATGCTAGAGATGTGCTCGCCATGCAGAAGGAAATTGAATTTGGAGCAAAACCCATCTCGAAATATATCCTAAGACGTCTGGACAAAATGTGGTTCTAGTATAAATTTTAAAGTCTTTTCAGTACGGACAAAAGTCGCTTTAAATAAGTTATCATCTGGCCTAATGTCATAAATTATTGGTCCAGAAACATATGTAATTTGTTGATGAAGAAAGTAAGCTCTGGGACATGTAAGACTCCACTGAGAAAAACTTTGTCTAAGTTCTGCTACCGAAAAAAAATGCAATTATAATACACACTTTTTTATTCAGCAGATTGGTCTTGTCAGTCTGTTATGACGAAAGGCTAACACTCGAAACGTCAGCTATACACCAAAACACACCATATCACAATTGAACCCTTGTTGATTGAAATCCTTTCAGCTTACTCGCCAACGCAGCAAAAACAGTTCTTTTCAAGACTAGTCTTCCTTGCAGCAGCAAGCTGAGCTGATGATATCATTCAACTACAGCCGTGTGAGGAGTCAGATCAGTGGTTGTAGTTTGGAGTGAAAGTTATTAACCCTGAACGAACAATGCTTTTTGGCTTACAAAATGACTGACAACATATCGTAAACAAGTCAAGTAATTAAAAGTGCCTTGTTAGGCACAATTTCCAGACAAAGATGCACAAACTTGAGACACTCTGTTCCAACGACTAGAATCAAGCAGTCAAAAGCAAATTTTGAATATTAAAAGAGCTAAAAACTTGGATGTCACAAACAACCTCACTTTTAGTGGTTTGGGTGGTGGGTTCTTTTCTTGTTTACTCAGTCAAGGCGCAGTCTTGTTACAGACACCTTCCTTATTCCCAAAACGTACAGACTAGAATAGTGAAAAGTTAAAATTTCGCTGCTGGGTTAAAGTTGTTTTCAGTTTTGTATTTACCGTAGAATTCCGAAAGTAACGACCCCCCGATAGTAAGCCAGTTTTCAGGGGCTGTTAAAGGAAACCCGATAGTAACGACACCTCGAGAGTAACGAAACCCCGATAGTAACGCCAGTTTTCAGAGGCTGTTAAAGGAAACCCGGTAGAAACGACCCACAGAAAGTAACGACACCCCGATAGTAGCGCCAGTTTTCAGAGGCTATTAAAGGAAACCCGATAGTAACAACCC
>JAOEJI010309325.1:0-11410 GCA_025448255.1 Umimayanthus chanpuru | reverse complement strand
CCAACGCAGAAAAAACAGTCATGTTTCAAAACTAGTCTTCCAGTGTTTACACCATATACGGTGTGCTAGACAGACAATAGTCTGTGACTGTCAATATTATTGTACATGATATCATACATGATAATAACAACAATAATTAATACAATAATAATAATAATAGATATAATAATAATAAATATAATAATAACAACAATAATATTCAACTTTATTTCACAAGGGTGGCACATGACAGTTAGAAACTGATAAACTTGTGAACCTCAACACAACACTGGCATTAGCCTTCTCTTACCGACAACTGCGTCGGTTCTTTTAAGGCCCCCTGTAGAACGTTGAGAGACCAGACCACTGGCTTAACATCCCTGTCCACGGACGGTGTGGCAAAAGAAGGTCGCTCAAAGTTCAACCCTCGACCAGGTCGGGGATTGAACCTGGGACCTTCTGGTTGGTCAGTAGTTAGAGATCTTACTAACTGTGCCAACCTCTCATACGCGAGTATATGATACATGCATTTATTTGTATACTGTTTAGTTTTGTTTAAGCCTAGTTTCAATATGATTGCTCTGGATCGCTGGAATCACTGAAGCGTAGGATCAATCACAATCACAGACGATCGCCTGATCGCTGAAATGTTTCCATATAGTTGCTGACAATCGCCCGATCGCTAAAAAGTGTTTCTGTATAATGGCTGACAATCGCTGGCAGTATTTTCAGTGATCCAGCGATCGTGAGTGATCATATGGAAACTAGGCTTTAACAGCAGCTCTCAGTAATTACTGACTTACTCAGAAATATTTGAAAAAAATCAAATCTTTCAAACTTTCTCAGATGAAAAGTCTAGGGGAACTAATATCAGATATTCAACAGATATTCTGTGTAAACCCTGTTAACGGTAACAGCCATTTTGAGTGGATTGGAAGCCTTCGCAGGTACTAAAATTGTCCGAATTTAACGAGTTTAGACCTCCAAAACCATTAAACGGTAATCCAACTGCACATCCTAATACAATGTCATTAACACTTCAGTCTGCTGTAAGTCGTTTTAAAACATGTTTCTTGGATATAAAAATTCAGGCCATCAAAGATTTTCGTCTTCAATCGAAAAGGCGATTTTGGGCTGTTTTCATCCGTCCCAAAACCCAACTGGTACATGGATTCTAGACATGATTTTGCTGTTAATATGAAGCGTATTGTATCTAGTTTTCAAAAATTACTTTCTTTGTCAAATTTGATTCGAAAATTTAACGGACCATATTTGGTTTTTCAGCGAAACATTTTTATATAAATGGATTGCCAAAATCATTCTAAAGAGAGCTGAAAACATAAAGTGTCCCTGATGATTTCAGTATGATTTGATTTTACTGTCACGTCTTTTGCAGAAATCGTGTTTTAAAAACAAAACAATAAGTTTGTTCGAAGGTTACAGTGTAAACTTTGAATTTTTGAAAAAAAAATCAATCTAGAAAAAGTATCACATTAAACCTAGCCGTTACTTTCTCGAATACTTTGTATTCGAACTGCCGTTACTTTTCCGGCTCGTGCGTGCAGCCATATTTTTATACATGTAGTTTGTTGTTTTGATTCCACCTGTTTAATTTTGTGATCTAAAGGTACTCAGAGTTATCAGTTTTTTTAAATGCGATTCAGATACACACTTACAATTACAATGATGCTCTTAAAAAGCTGAAAGATCTAGACTGTTCAAGCACACAGCGCTCAAGAAAAGTAAACAACAACCTCTTTACCGTCAAAGACAAAACCAATTCAACAGCCCGCCCTGCCGATTTTAAAATATTATCATGTTATTTTAATGCTTCCGGAAACTGATAAATTTTTAAACCTAGACAAGCAAAATCCAAAATGTAGTTACTGGTACCTTGTTTAAATCTCCACAAAAGATAGAATGATTGAACCAAAAGTACATTGTGTTAAACTCAAAATTCCACCTGTAAACATGTTCCACGAATAAACCGCATGTTTACACATGTGACACACGCAACAACTATATTAACCTTGGAAGAGAAACGGACTCCACTCAGCTGTTGGAAGCTAAAACACCCAGAACTTACTGAGTACTTGAAAACAGTTTATCTGCAGCTAACAAAATTATCTGTCGATGCATGAAATAATTTAATTTTGCGTTTATTTGCAAAGACAGAAACTAAGGGAATGACAACAACAACTTCGTTGTACTCAGTAAAATTACATGTTTTTTTAAGGGAACCTCGGCTGAAAACCACTTTGACCCTCAAATTAAACCTTGACGTTTCCATATTAATATGGTTTGGGGGTTTAAAAGCTCTGATTTTGGCCACAGCACCAATGCCAGGCCATTTGTTTTGCGTTTTTTGCCTTTCGAATTTCCCAGCCGCCGCCATCTTGAATTGTGACGTAAGCGTGCAGTGCCGTGCCAATACCCTACATTTGTCAACGTTGACAGTTTAGGTTGTTTGTTGTTGTTTTCTTTGGTCTGGGTGTCTTAGTTTGATGTGTTCGTGCAGCTTTAACTTTGCTAGGAACATGCTACAGTGTGCTGCAGCTGATTGTTTAAACAGATCGGATGTGTCATCAAAAAAGGCATAAGCTTACACGAACTGCCAGACCTCAAACGGGAAGACATTCGACATCGTTAATGTTTGAGAGGCGATCAGTCATCATGATAATAAATGTGTGTTTTAAAAACGGTGTATCTGATCTGATCTGATCTAAATGTTCTTTAAAAATGTTTTAAAAACTGAATTTTCGATTGCAACTGCAACCTTCTTCAGAGTAAAAAAATATGCAGATTCTGAGCGTGGTTTCTCATTTAAATGAAATCATTGTTCCCTCCGGGGTTTCATTAAGCTTTTATAGATAGAAGGGAATGGCTTTCGTTCATTTACTGTGTTCTTGTCTTGTGTGGAGTGCCACGATTCTAGAAAAGTTCTTTTGTGCCAATTGTTCACATTCTTTTCCGAGATCTGAACATGGTTGACGCAAATATCATGGTCCGTGGTTTCGGCATGGTCTTTGATTGCTGATTCTCTGTTATTGCGGGTGCCTGGTTTGTGTTCGCAACCACGCGAGTTCCACGATCTTATTGTTTCTCCAACATAAGTGAAATCGCAAGACCAACACTCAACGTTGTAAACAATTCCTTTCGTTTGGATCACATTTGGGTGGTCTTTGGGCTTCTTAAAATAATGCGCCAGTGTTCTTACGGGCTGAAATGCGGTCTTAATATTAGCTCTGCTGAGTACATATTTCGAACTCGCTCGGAGACGCCCTTCACGTACGTTAGGGCTTTCGAACGCGTATCTGTATCTTGTCAGTTTGAACTGCAGTTGATGGCTTGGGGGCACAGCATTTCTCAATTTAATCGTCGGGGTAACTATTGATTTTCAAATTACTAAGTACCTGCTGTCGCTCTAGATCTTTTTCGGTGTCACATAACTGGATGTTGTTTGCCCAGTCAATAAAGCACTTAAATACCATCCGCTTGCTTTGGGCGGGGTTGTGGGAAGTGAAATCCAAGTAGTTGTTGGTGTGAGTGGCTTTACGGTGTACACAACGTTTCCTGATTGATCTACTGATCTACTATTGATCTATTGAGCTTCGTGTGTTGACATCGCTGGCTGATTGCACTCGGTCCTCACGAAGAAGAGTAGTCCATCAGCTGGGGAGGTTGTATGGCTCACTTAAGGGGAACAAACGAAACTTGTATAATCTCAATCTTTGACTATTAGGCATCATAAAAATGTGTGATAGCAAGGATAGAACGGTAGCTTTCGCTTTGTAAATCGAGTTTTAAATTTGCCCCTAATTACCATTTTTTTGGCCGCCATCTTAGATCTTGAGAAACACCTTTTAATTATAATAATAACAGATAATAAAATGTTATTCTTTCCTAAATGCGTACGATTTGTTACCTTGACGTACAGATCGAATGATATGTATCTGAAATATTATTCCAGCATTGTTTACGGTTGTTCAAGCTATGATGACGTTATGAATGGCATCACAGTGACCGCCATTTTGTTTTATAGATTGTATATTCAACTGCTACCTCTATGTTCCAAAATAACTAAATTACCTTTAATTTAATAAGGCGCTCTACATCACAATGGTAGAACAACTTGCTTAAAGCTATTGCTATCGTCTTTTCTACATTTAGTTAAGCATACGACGCCATGAATCAATATACCATAAATCAGAGCAGATATTATTAGGTCCACACTTCACTCTAGAGCTCGTTTGAGTACTGAAATGCCATGATCGTATAACGTCCTTCTTCACTCTCGAACATCGTAGCTGAAATAAGAAAAACGCTCCTGCGCACAATTTACAGACATTGCTATACACGTATTGAACCTGAAGAAACACAACAAAAGCTAATAACTTTCTGTTTACCATTCCAAGAAACTCACATCAACTGTGTCAATCCTCTGCATCTTCAGAGTCACCATCCCCACTCTTTATACTGAACGCCATCATCAGTCGCCATATAATTATCACACTGGACTGCTTTCCACTTCCTTTTACCAGAGAAGGCAGAGACGGTATCACAGCCTGTGATCGCTATTACGCTGATAAAGGGCTTTCATGAAGCACTACTTGTCGGCCTGGGTTGAGTTGCTTCTCCAAGCTGTTAACAACTGTTTCACCCGGACAGGATGTCCTGTACAGTTTTCTCAAGAAAATGCACCTGATGAAGACAGTGACTGTGATTCAAAACATCCAACATTTCCTTCTCCAAAGATGGAAAGCGCGACAGCTGCACAGCTTGAATTGAGTTCATCTCAAGAGACGATAGAGGAAAATGATTATGATTACTGGTCCTCATCACAGGATTCTCAATCCACAGCTCAAAGTGATGATAAAATTCAGCAACTTGTTCAAGGCTTCTTTTAGTGTATGAAGATAATCTGAAGCAGCTTATGAAATTCTGACCCCAATGTTACTCTCCAATTAATACAAATGACACCTCCGAGAAACAAAATGAGGGTTCCCAATATTCTGTGAAGTTTAGTTGTTTGAATGGATGTGATTTTGTGTGGCACTCTCAGCCCAATCTTACAGAGATGAGGGGTGAAGGAAACCTAGCGTTAACAACTGGAATTTGTTTCAGTGGAATTTCATGTGCAACATTTGACCAACTTGCAGGTGCAATTAATCTGAAATCGATCAAGGAAGACACCTTTTATGCACTTCGAGAAAAACATGTCTTCCCAGTTAAGCCTGGTTCACACTAGCGACGTAACGACATAACAACATGGACATAACGACATAAAGAAAAGATCAGTTTTTTCCTTATGTCGTTATGTTTATGTCATTACGTTCCTGTTATGTCATTATGGGCCATTATGTTGTGCTGTTCACACTGGTAACATAAAACATCGATATATGGTGATTTTTGCGTTTTCGTGACCTTGCCGTTATGTCGTTATGTCGCTAGTGTGCACCAGGCTTAATAGATAACCATTGGGAATATGAACAAGAAAGAGGAGCTGCAAAGTGCAAAGTATTGCACTTACACCATGATAGATGTTGAGAGTGTAGTAGTTGTTGTAGATTTCACAGTTGTGTCAGTTTGTGGAGTCAAAAAGAAAAAGGGATTTGTTGAAAGCCTATAGAACATTGAAAACAAAGGAATTAATGTTTCAGGGGTCTCGACTGATTCACACCCACATAAAGAAAGATATGAGAGAAGAAAGAGAAGACAAAAAACACCACATTGACCCGTGGCACACATGCAAGAACAACACAAAACATCTTGTACAAGCATCAAAGGAGAAGGATTGTGAAAAGCCTGGCGAGTGGATTCCTTCAATTTCAAATCACTTTTGGTAGAGTGTGGAAACATGCAATGGTAGTGCGGAAGTGCTGAAGGAGAAGTGGTTGTCAGTAACCGAACACATTGCAAACCGGTACTCTTTCCCAATAACAAGCATTACAAGAAATGTGAGCATGGGGAGCTTGACCAGACCAAACATGGCGCAAGAAATATGGCTGAAACCAGGATCACCACCAAACATTGAGCTCTTCAAGGTAGTTTACTCTACCAGGCTACTTAACACTCTGCGTCACTTAACTGATTGTGTCCACTCAACAGCCTTTGATTCCTACCATTCACTGTATCTGACATATCTTCCAAAACATACGCACTACACTCACAAAGCCATTGAGAAAGGAAAAAAGCTTGCTACTCTTGACCATAATCACAATATTGGGAGGAAACGGGTATGTTTCCTCATATTTGTGTTTTAATTGTTTACTACATGTAGTAATAAAATAACCCCAAATAACTGTTTCCGACACTTTCTTGGTTTGTTGTTATAGCCCAAGCCATTTTACCACTTTTTACCATTTGTATGACTTAGCCCAAACTGGCTAAGGTAAATGGAAGAACAATTTGTTGATCATGCTCAGTAAATGCTTTTTCTTACCCTTTCGTTGGCTTTTCCTAATTTTTTCTTAACGTCAGTCCCAAACCCACGAGACTCCCCCCTCCCCCCTTAACGTCAAATTGACGTTAAGCGTTATCGGATCGATTTTCGGACGGCCCCTTGTTATACACAGAAACCTTTGTTTTCATATGAAGTAATTTGCATAACGAGACAAAAATCCAAAGTGAACAACTCCCAATTTCATTCAAGTGAATATCATGGTTTTTTGTTTGTTTTTGTGTTCTTGAGCTAGATTTGAGAATGCTGTTGTATTTTTTTTCAGAAAATTATCTGTTAGTGGGGAATGACGTTGAAACTTTTCTGCAAACAAGCTTTAAAATTGGGGTGTGTATTATACAGGGGTAAATAAGGTAGTCACGAAACGCTGTTAAATTTTCGAATTAAATTTGACCAAGAAAGTAATTTTTAGTTTTGAAAACTAGATATCGTACGCTTCATGTTAACACTAAAATCAACTCTAGAATCTATGAACCCGGCAGTTGAGTTTTGGGACGGATGAAAACAGCCCAAAATTAACTTTTAGATTGAAGACGAAAACTTTGTTCCTTTCAATGGATGGCCTGTATTTTGATGTCCAAGAAACGTGTTTTAAAACGACTTATACAGCAGACTGAAGTGTTAATGACGTTGTATGAGGATGTGCAGTTAAATTACCGTTTATAATTGTCTTGGAGGTGTACGAGCGCTGGTTAAAGTTAGACAATTTTAGGCAACTTTAGTACCTGTGAAGGCTTCGAATCCATTCAAAATGGTCTACCGCAGAATTAACGGAGCCAGTTCATATTGTTATACACGTATCTGATTAGTTCCCCTAGTCCTTTCATCTGACAAAGTTTGGAAGATTTGCTGGGGTTTTTTTTCAAAATTTCCCAACTAAGTCGATAATTACTGAGGGCAGCTCTTAATTATAAGCTTGATATTTTAGGTGGTGCTTTTGTAGCCGAACATCATTATTTTGCTTTAGATTTATTCTTTACTTTATTTTGCTGAAAATATGACCTGTTGCCCATTCCGACTAATATATCTACCTTAATAAAAAAACCCCAAGAAGTGTGATGTTCCTCTTCAGCTTGTTGAAAGTAGACTAAATATCTTGCTCTCAGCTCACACATACACCTACATATGCATGTGTTGCAGACAGTTCATTTTTACATGGTAATGAAACATGTAACTTTTATTATTTATTGCTATACTGTATCTTCCTGAACGGCTTTGTAGTATAAGATTTACACTATGTATTTCATGTCCTACTGCTAAAACTCTGTTAAGATTAATCTGTTAAAGGGAACCTCCGCTGAAAATCATTTTGATGTTTTCATGTTATGGTTTGGGGGAGTTAAATGCTGCAGTTTTTACCTACAGCACAAATGCCAGGCCATTTTTTTGTGTTAGAACTTGTGAACTTTCAGTAACAGTCAGGATTGACATCGAGTGAAGAGTTGTTGAAAGAATTCCGAAAAGTATTAACGAGGCTGTTATGAAAGCCAAAACTTAAGTTAGCTTTAAGTCGGTAAACCAAGAAAAAATACTCATGAAGTAAATGAATTGTACAATCTAAACGTTTTGTCTTTGTCGTATGAGACTTTTAAATAGGCGCTGCCTTCGAGCGCCGCACCAGAGACACGAAAAATTAAATAAGTCCCGCGGTACTTATTCATGTATATACGCTATTCCTCCTTCCTAAAAAACCCAAACAGTACAAAATTCAAGAAAATACCATTGGGATGCTATGGAAGAGAAATATTCATGACAGTTATTATTTTAGCTGTTGTTTTGCTGACTTTCTTTGGACTTATAAATTAATCAAAGAGAAAGTTTTAATAACAAACAAAGGACATCAAACATAGCAAGTTGCAAAGGAGGTAGGCTAAAATATAAGGAACATAATCATCCGAGCAGTGAACAACGTGGCAGCCATTGCGGCACCTACACAAAATTTAGTAAGAACTTTGG
The DNA here is from genome assembly GCA_025448255.1 of Umimayanthus chanpuru. Taxonomy (NCBI): domain Eukaryota; kingdom Metazoa; phylum Cnidaria; class Anthozoa; order Zoantharia; family Parazoanthidae; genus Umimayanthus; species Umimayanthus chanpuru. Next base: position 3,015 of record JAOEJI010309325.1, on the reverse strand, counting down.
GTTGTTGTTGCATTTGGTTTGTTATTCATAAACAAGTACGTAATGTTTAATAACTTAAAACTTTAATTTTAGTTGTTTGGTTGGGTGTTTTATTGTGCCAATCATGAATGTCTGTCTTTTCAGCTGGCGTACTGTGTTGTTCAGTTCTTGGAGAAGGAGCCCTTACTGACGGACCCCGTACGTATCTTTCTGCTTACTTAATCACTCGTGAGCATTACGTGATTAGACGGTGTCATGAATGTTGCTCAACAACAACACCAAATATTCTTAAACAAAATTGCAAGTTCTTGGGGTACTTTTCGGTGAGAGATCAAATTGATATTGTAGTGTTCCCTCCCTCACCCGGGTTATCAGTTGACTTTATCATTTATACTTAAGCCTAGCATAGTTACTGTTGACCACATTTTCCGTCCAGTTTTGGTGCTTCATTATTCAGGTAACGGAAATGGGTAAGGTAATGTACTTCAACTTTCTGTGACTGTTTTTCTTCTTTTTCTCTCTTCTGCTTAGTTCTTCTGGGTGAGCACAACTCCTGAAAGTGCTTGAAAACGTGCTTGATCCTCAAAACGTCTTTGAATTTTAAAATGAAAAGTCTTTTTGTATAAATAATTTGCACAGAGTTTTTAATTCTAGGATGTAAATCGGTTACATTGAAAACGAAATGCCATTTTCAGATGGGCAGCCTTGTTTGTATTAGCAAAGCAAAAACCGTAAAACACGTTGTTTAGGTGGGTGGTTACAGTGTGTGACCTGTAAATGTAAGGTATTTTCGTATAAGTAGTTTGCACAATATCCTTAAGTACTTCCTTGAATTTCTAAAACATTTTTTAGCCAAAACTCTTGTGCTAAAGGGTAAAACTTTTTAAGTAATTTTGTGATTAATTTGGTTGTAAAGATTATGATATATGATGTATACAGGTGCTCTCCGAAGGACTTTTCAGCTACCTGTTGCTCACGAGGTCAAACCGAAAGCATGTAAAAGGCACTCGGGCTGCCGCTATAAGGCCCATGCGTGATCTCAGAGCATGCAGAGATGAGATTACTGGTGTTTGACAACACCGGCATAAGCCTACTCTCAACAATGCGAGCATGGGTTCTTTTGAGTCCCCCGATTTAACGTCGAGAGACTAGACCAACGGCTTAACGTCCCTGTCAATGAAAAGTGTCGCGAAAGAAGGTCGCCCAAAGTTCAACCCTCGACCAGGCCGGGGATTGAACCCGGGACCTTGTGGTTGGCAGTCAGAGATCTTACCAACTGTGCCATACACACACATAGCTTAATTTGGAGGGTTTAAAAAAATATATTTGACCTTGAAAACGTCTTGAAGAAAATGTTTGATTCTATATGAGCCCTATTCTCTCATTATCTTATATTTCAGGTGATCATGGGATTGTTGAGATATTGGCCCAAGGTCCACAGTCCCAAGGAGGTACGTCAAACATGATTTGCATGAGTGATTTCCAACTAAGTTCACCCGTTTACTAAATAAATCAATAAGTTGTTAAAATTCTTCCCTAGTAACATTTAAACAAGATGTTTTAGTTTATCTTCAAATAAAAAATTAAGAATTGTAATAAGAACTTACTATAGTATATAACTCTACTTGATATATATGATCAACTGCACTTAAAACAAACACTGTGGCCATAACATATAATAACTACAGTGGACTCTCGATAACTCGAACCTTCAGGGAAAATAGAGAAAGGTTCGAGTCATTAGAAGTTCGATATATTGAGGGTAAAATTATATAGAAAATGGCCAGAAGGGAAATGAAAATTGCTTCAAGATAGCGTGAGGTTCGAGTTAGCGAGGGTTCGGGTTATCGGGAGTCAAATATAGACCATTCTCACGTTGACGAAAAAATCGGAAGTTGGCGTTATTAATTTTAAAATGCCAGAATTGAAATGAGCAAGTCAAAAGTAGTCGTTCCTGAAAATTTTAGCTTTTAGTACCCAAAATTGTGACGCTGGCGACGTTTTATAGAATGCAAAATTCCCATACAATCTCTTTAAAATTTTTCTCTGAGGCCCTCCAAGCCTTGCTTCCATGAAATTTCTTTACATAGAAACGAGGCTGGGAGGGCATCACGGAAAATTTGAAAGAAAATGTATGAGAATTTTGCGTTATATAAAACGTCGCCAGCGTCACATTTTGGGTACTAAAAGTCATTAGCCAGATTTTACAATTTTCCCTTAAATTTGTATGACGTTATCGATGACGTCACAGTTTGACTGAAAAATCCCTAGATATCATATTTCTCAAAACAACAGTGCTCAAGGTTACCAAAATACTTGATCCTAAGCATCACAATCCAATTAAACCTACAAAATAAGCAAGAAATTCAAATTTCAATAAAACATGCCCTTCAAAATGCTGTTGCCATGGCAACATCCGACCCTTACCACATCACTAAATTGCCAGATAAATTTGAGGGAAGGTCCTATCATATGGAAGCATTATCTTAAATAGGATTAATGGTAACATGCAAAAACCTGTGTGCGTTTTCAGTATTTCAAAAGTAATGGCCATTTCTATGAGCACATGTGAAGATATTTTGAATTTTTCGCTGGGAGGGAAAGCGCACCCCTCGGCAAATACAACTTGCTTACTTCCCAATTCTGGCTTATTTAAGTCCATCAGATGCCTGAATTTCCAAAAAGATTCACTCACCAGTCGGTCGTTGCCTTTGAAACAAGTACGGCCCATCTGTTTATTCTCTGATCTGCACGTCAAAACAGAAAATCATGGCCACTTTCTTGGTCGAATATTCTTCAAAGAGAATAGTTTAGCACTGAAGACCTTTGAGAATTAAGCAATAAACAACCGAAAACTTGATTTCAAGTGAAAAATTACCAGTTTAGTTCTTGAATTCGAAGAAATATGCCCATCATCATCATGTTTTGAAAAAAGGTGGGATGACTGTTTCTGATCCGCTTAAGAGGCTGTCCACGAGAAAACCATGCAGAACCATGCAGGAGGCGGTACAGGGGGGGTCACGGATTTGGCTTATA
>JAOEJI010309214.1:0-11411 GCA_025448255.1 Umimayanthus chanpuru | reverse complement strand
CACGTGACCTATCACATGACCAAAAACAAATGAAATACGTATTTTATACAGAAAAATCGATTTTTGTACTCTCTACATGATATTCGTTCTCTTTCTTACTTGTTTATCACCTGGAACTTCGACATCCAAGCAATCAAGTACAAGTACTGTACAAACATGTTAAGTTTTCGACGATTGTAATAAGTTTACCTTTGATTTACGCGCACGTACGTGACCTGGAAGATACCACAGGGATCCCGGTCATAACGATGGCGAAAAATTCAAATAAACTTGTTTGTGAACTTCTGTGACATTCAAGTAGTAAAATACTATTGCGATACAAAAATTTAAATTTTTACCGGACTTCAGTCATTCTCAGTGTCAGAATCGTTGTTCAATTCATTACCAATGTCAATCAGAACTGCATGTGGATTGCTGCAGGTGTCCACACTTGCCATGCACACGCAAGCCTCTGTGCACAGTAGGCCGATGTTGGCGCAAGAACAGTTGCCCTGGCACACTGGCTTCTTGCATCCGCACGTTGTTAGCTCTAGTAGACTGGTCAGTGCTGGGTCTTTCGTCATGAAGCAAGGTGTAAGCAATCCTTCTACCATCTCCCAGCCATTTCTGATTGGTGAAGGAAGCTCGAGCATTGCTTTTAGTCCTTGCCTCCAGCTGAACACTTGGTAACAAACCCTTCTAACATGCTCTACAACAATGTCAGTTATTGGTGGTAAGAGTTCACTTTTGTGTCGCTTCTGACAAAACATCAGGTATCTTAGTTCATCTGCGCTTCTTGTTGTCTTTTTAGCAGTAGGATATAGACTACAGATGAACTCCTCGCCCTTCGTCTTGGAAACCTTGTCCAGTGTAGCCATTTGTCCGAGCATCCCTAGGCTCTCTTGGTGTTGTTCACTGCGACATAATGCTGCCCTGGCCGTCTTCTTGCCAACTCCGGCTAACGAACTGGTAGTATCACATCCGGTTAGAGCATGGAAAACTGGTAAAGCACTGCATAACTTGTGACCTAGCTTTTGACTGACGGCATGCACTGGTATGTAACGGAGGTGATCTTTGACACCAGTCTTAAACCACAGCTCATCGCAGGCAATAGCATCAAAGTGCGTAGCACAAAGAACTAGTACGTCCGTATCAGGAGACTGGATGATGATCCTTGGCGTGTAGGAGTAATCTGGTGTCTGCCCTCTTCATAGTTAGACCTAAGTTCTTCCAGGTGTTCACAGGTTGTGTTTGTGATGCACACGATTGTTCACTCACTATCCTTGAGGCCTCCCCCGATAATGAGTTTCTTGCCAATTGCCATATTGTCCCTGCCGAGGTGGAACATCGTTGTAGTAACGAAATCGCACAGGTTGACCTTCTTTTTGGGGATTTGCGATGTATTTGGCCCGCTGCTTGGGGATAGGTCGAGAAAGGTCATGTATGTGCACCTCGAGTGAGCCAGAACTTTCCCTTCTCGTACGCTCTCCGCTCTTGATGGAAGACTCCCAATACCGATCAAAAACGACGTGGACTTCATTGCAATTATTCTGCAACAACGGTGCTACTATGCTTGTGTAGTACTTACATGCCAACTCGCCAAAGGTACTACCACCAACAGACTTCATCATCTGTACCATAGCCATTCCATCTATGATGTATACCGCTTTTAGTGCTGTGGATGGGGGAAGGCGAGGAAAAACATGCATTTGGTCTTCTAGGATTTTAGCAAATACAGTTTTGTGGTTATCCGGAGGTTACCATCCTGATGTGCAAGTGCAAACTGTGCTGTCGACAGTTCATAGCTAAGTACTTCCTTGAGGTCTATCTGTCAAGCGTTCGAAATAATTAGGAGTCTTCCAAACAGATCTCTGTCAGCGCGGACCGTGATAAACTTGTCATTTGAGTCTTTAACGTGTGTCTTCTTGAACGTAGAACTGAATGTCTCTATTTTCAAGTTCGGTAACGGATCCCAGAAGTTCACCTCCCACTTGTTAAGATGCTTCTCTACAAACATATTCATCTTCTCTCGGCCTTTCTCTGCACGCTACTTAGTAAATTATCCGCTATGTCGCTTGGCAGAACTACACCTGTGGTGAAGTTAAGAAGCTCTTCCCCTGCATCACTGCTGAAAGGATCCCTCATCTGACTTGATGTAAAGCAGCTAAGCAACTTCTGGACGTCAGCTTCATCCTTTGTGACACTGTTCGCAGATGATTCTTTGTAAGCTGCTCCTAGTCGATCGTTCCTATCAACGCCGTACATGCTCTTTAGAGACGTTGTGATTGTTGCGCACTCATGGGATGTGAGAAACCATTGATGTAGAGCTGCAGGCCTCTGAGAAATGCCGACGATACCACCTTTCGATTTGGAATCTGCACTGATTGACTGCTCTAGTGCCATATGATATCTGTAGACACCTGGGAGAATGGATTGATTGACCGGCCAAGAACGTGGTTTCCACTCATGAATTCGCGATACACTGTAAGATGCTTGCTTTCTATTTGATTCATGTCTGCCAGATATATTGAGAGCCAACGCGCATGGTTGTGCCTGTTCATTGCAAAGAAGTAAGGCGTTCATCTTTCTGCCTTGATGAATTCCAACAGTAGCTCTACCATGGCGGTATACTCTTTCCTGAAGGCAAACAGCTTAGATATTTCACGACGTTCTTTCTTGAACTGCTCTAGTTGCTTTATGGTTTCCTTCAGATCTTTCTGAAGGCTTTCAAAGTCTCCCATGTCTTCTGCGTGAGCGTTGGCACTAATCTTCTCTCTGCACGTTGTTTCAGCTTCTCCTTAACGGTGTCGTCCATGAGAATGGATTCTTCCTCCCGCTGGGCATACCACGTCAGGAAGGCGTTCCACAATAGTCGAAACAATGCTTCGAAACACAGCTTGTGCACTGTTACTCCCCTGCTATACGATCTTCAATTCATCAGCACTGATGTGGTTCCCGCGACATACACACCGGACTCTATCAAAATGTCCTCCAAGCCGGAATCCGGTATTTCTTTCCTACGATGGCGAGATAGTTGAGAGCAACATGGAAGCCACCAAGGCGAATGATGACGTTTGCAAATTCAGCGGGATATCGCAGCTGTATTTGCTTCGCTATTACATATATTTTTAGATCGAATGTTATCACTACCTCTGACTGTCCGACGCTCTCGCTGGTCCGCTGTGTATGCTTCATCATGGTATATACAGTGCTAAATTTAGTGGATAAAGCAATGATTAGTGGACAGTAGCCGATATATGTGTGAAATGCAATACTTAAATAAAAAGTAAAAGTCGCGTAAAAGATGGTTTCAGTAAGGCAAAGTAGTTACACAGTAGCTAATGAAGGCATAAAACATTAAACATTGGCAAAGTACTTACAGACCACTTGGATCCATGGGCGCCGCCATCTTTGATTAGACAGCCTCGATTTCGTGACAATACGAATTGAAAACGAAGCTAAATGCTACCCATTCAATGAGTTTGAGAAAACAATTTCCTAAAACATCTTGTCAGACTATTAAATGTCAGCTTTTCTTAAGATTTCCAGCAAAAAGCCCTTTGTTATTATTTTTTTGTATTTCCACTATCGCAACCGTACAAAAGATTTAATTTATTGCATCGAAATAGTATTTTACTACTTAAATGTCACAGAAGTTTACAAACAAGTTTATTTGAATTTTTCGCCATCGTTATTTCATCGCGACCGGGATCCCTGTGGTATCTTCCAGGTCATGTACGTGCACGTAGATCAAAAGTAAACTTATTACAATCGTCGAAAACTTAACATGTTTGTACAGTACTTGTACTTGATTGCTTGGATGTCGAGGTTCAAGGTGATAAACAAATAAGAAAAAGAACGAATATCTGTAGAGAGTACAAAAATCGATTTTTCTGTATAAAATACGTATTTCATTTGTTTTTGGTCATGTGATAGGTCACGTGACCTCGTAAATTAGTGTTGGGATGTTGCACGCAGCATCAATTAACATTCGGATAAAGTTTAGGGCTATTTGCAGTAACTTTCAAAGGAGAAATGGCTTTAAAAACGCGCTTTTTGTTATTGAGCCTCGGTTCCGTGCTGAAACTAGAGCGACGTTACAAAACACCCCCTCAATTCAAAACCTATGCCACAAATCGACTCTACGAACTACCTAGTGTTAATAGGGAGGTCTTGTTCTGTCAGAATCCGTTGTCAAACCTTTTCTGTAGTGATGGGAGAACCTAAACCTATTTTCTGGTATCTGCTGCTGGACTATGGAGAAAAAAATTAAAAATGTCAAATTTTGACTATACTCGGCGTCGAAAACTGCGTTATATAGCAACACATGCAACCCTTAAAGTGCCTATGAAATGAAAAATTTTATTACCTCAATGGATAGACCTTGCTTAATGAGGAATAGCGGTGAAAATTTTTTGTCAAAATCTTTTATGGTTCTATAGATATTAACATTTAATGTTTTCAACTGATGACATCACTAGTGTGATAGGCAAATTTGCATTTTTCTAAATCTGCTGCCAATCCATAACCCTTGGATGAATTTAAGCCAAATTGGACTGATGATGTATTTGTTGTTTTCTTTGTCAAAATTCCACGTTTGGCTTTAATTCATCCAAGGGTTATGGATTTGCAGCACATTTCAAAAAATGCAAATTTGCCTGTCACACTTGTGACGTCATCAATTGAAAACATTAAATGTTAATATCTAGAGAACCATAAAAGATTTTGACAAAAAAATTTCACCGCTATTCCTCATTTAGCAAGGTCTATCCACTGAGGTTAAACAAAAATCATTTCATAGGCACTTTAAACAATATTAAAACATGTTTAAGCGTTGGTGTGAATGGGGTATAGGCTCTGGCGTTCCAAACCGTTTCAGTGTAAACCTGGGACATGGTTAAAGCTCGATTGCCAGTGTCTTGCAAAGTGCTTGAAATAAGCCATGAAACACTAAGTGATTGGTTCTGATATTTCACAAAGTGCAGCTGCTAAGTTGTAAGTCGTGTCAAAGCTATTGTTTTTATTTTTGTTAATGTTATCATCATCGAGTCATTTTATTATCATTGTAAAACGTTGGCATCATGTTTATCAACTTCATCATCACCACCATCGCCGTTATTAATATTATTACTGTTATTATTATCAGTACTATTATTGATATCATTGTTATTGTTACCTCTTCTTTTCCATTAACATCATCATTACCACTATCGCCGTTATTATTATTATTATTTACTATTATTATTATTATAATTAATATTATTATTATTATTGTTGTTAATGTTATTATTGTTACTACCTTTTCTCTTCCCAGGTTTGAGGCTATACAAGTGCGAGTACTGTACTAGATCATTCCCTGGAGCAAGTGAGCTTGTGGCCCACAGACTCAAACACAATGGCAGAAGACCTCACCAGTGCAGCTACTGTGAGAAATCTTTCAAGTCCAGCAGCCATCTCACCGACCACCTGCGCATCCATACAGGTGAAAGACCTTTCCAGTGCGACAAGTGCTCCAAGACCTTCACTCAGTCAAGCGCCCTCAGGTCACACTGCCTGATACACATCAAACGACCTTTTTTATGCACGGAGTGTAACAGATCCTTTAAGGATGCATTTAGCTTGAAGCGGCATCACGATCTAAGGCACGTCGGCATCCAGAATGAGATCTCAGTCATTCCTTCTCCCAAGTCAGACGGTGATAAAACTAATGAACAGACGACACCTTTCAAAAGTAATCATTGTGATAAAGAGTATTCCAAGCCTTGTTATCTGGATGATCACATTTTTAGTCGCTGTGGCAAACAGTTGCATAGTCTTGGCAAGTTTGTCAGACCAATGGTTGAATCCAGTGATCTTACCAAACAGATTATAGCGAAAAACAGTAAAGCCGCGGTACGTGTTTCATCCACACGTAACGGTGCCAAATGTGACCAGATTTCAGCACATTGCCAAGAAACTACGGTGCCTAACTTAGGTAGGGCAAATAGATTGATTTCGGGACAGTGTAGCAAGGACGAAGAAGCGGACACTGACATTGGCATCCACGTGGAAAATAGATCCAAACGCCACTGCAAGGAGAAAGTGCCCAATGGAATCACCACAAAAGATGTTGAAGGTGTCTATGCACTACCTAAAGAGGGTGAAGCGCCCAAACCAAAAACAAATGGAAATAAGCAGATTCGATTGCAAGGGTCTAAAGGTAAAAAGTTGGAGCGACCTTTCTCCTGTCAGTTTTGCGACAAGTCTTTCAAATGTTCGAGTCATCTTGTTGAGCATATTCGGATACACACGGGAGAGAGGCCTTTTGAGTGCGACATTTGCCACAAGAAATTTATTCAGTCTAGCGCGCTGACTAACCACAAACGAACTGGCTACTGCGCTAAGAATGTCCCCACATCTAAAGGAGACCAGCGGAGACCCCGTGCTAGACCCCTCGCAAGGGAAACGCGGCGATTTCAGTGCAGCCACTGCGAGAAGAAATTCAAGACTAAGGGACACGTGGTTGATCATGAGCGAATCCATACAGACGAACGCCCCTTTCAGTGTAAAGAGTGTTCCAAAGCATTCAGACAGGCCAGTGCCCTTAAGAAACACTGCCTTAGTCACATTGGAGAGAGACCGTTCTCATGCAATCGCTGCTCCAAAAAATTTACACAACCGCAACATCTCCAGAACCACACTTGCGGGCCGGTTATTAAGTCCATTACACTGAATGGGCACATGATAGAACGGTTTACGTATCCTGTGAAGCGGCTGTTCGCATGCGCTCAGTGCAATATTTCTTTTGAGCGAGCAGATGAACTTGGGAAGCACACCTGTGGACAAGGACAACAGCAACAGAGGCAGCTCCAACGACATGGTCAACTACAATGGCAAAATCAACAGCACAAAGAACATGATCAACAACAACAACAACAGCATCAACAACAGAAACAGAAACAACAACAACAACAACAACAACAGCATCAACAACAGCATCAACAACAACAGCATCAACAACAACAGCAACAACAACAAAAACTATATGGACAACAGCAACAACAGCAACAACAACAACAACAACTATATCGACAACATCAACAGCATCAACGACAGCAACAACAAGAACATATTCAACTACAACAAAACCAACAAGAACATGAAATCCAACAGCTGCAGAAAGAACATCAGCTTCATCATCAAAAACTACAAGATAAGAATGAAAAGCAACAACAACAACAACAACAACAGCAACAAGCTCAGTCACAGAAGAGTGAGAGTGAAATTCCCCTCAAGTCAGCATCTTCTCCGAAACTGACCCAAGTGTCATTGAATTCCAACACAGATCGACCACATCTTTGTATCCACTGTAACAAGGGCTTCAAATCGCTGAGTAACCTCAAGGAACACGTCCGAACTCACACTGGAGAGCGGCCGTTCAAATGCGATTTTTGTGACAAGACCTTCACCCAGTCTGGTTCTCTGAACAACCATCGACGCACCCACACTGGCGAGCGCCCTCACCTTTGCAAACTGTGTGACAAGTCATTCACCAAACCCAGTGCTCTCAGGAGACACATGCTTAGGCACCAGTCAAAGCCTGCCAGCACTGAACCCTCCCAAGAAAAGCCCGCAATACGACGGTTTACGTGTGCGCGTTGCGACAAGAACTTTAGGACTTTCGATCACTTGGCAGTTCACATTCGAACACACGCGAATGAACGTCGCTTCCAGTGCAAACATTGCCCTAAGTCCTTTAAACAGTCGAATGCCCTTCGCAAACACTTGCTCATACATACATTTCACTGTGAGCAATGCAACCGGTCCTTCACACAGTTTAGTCATTGGAAGGATCACAAGTGTACAACGTCGAATGTTTCGGAGAACACCGGGATTGCACTTTCTGAACGACCACATAAATGCGAGCACTGTGGCAAATCTTTTAAGATGAAGAGCCATCTCATTGATCATGTTCGGATCCACACCGGAGAGCGTCCATTTGAGTGTAAAGTGTGTGGCAGGCGGTTTACCCAGTCAAGTGGCTTGACGAGCCACCGCAGGGTACACACAGGGCAACGCCCTTACACGTGCAAGCACTGCGGTAGGTCCTTCCGGCAGTCAGGCAGTCTTCAGACACATATAACCTCAGCTCATTGAAAAGACAACCAAGCTTGGTTGCAGTAAACCTTGGTTTTCATAAGCACTGAACGAAAACATAAGAGCTCTTGTCTCATCGTGAAAACGACCTTGATACAAACAGCGCAATCACAAGCCAAACGATCAAAATGTTTACTTTTCCTGTGCTTTCGTTGTGCCCAGGGAGCTTCGACACCTAGTACGCGTCCAGTAAGTTGATAAAACTGTATACCTGAATTGTTGCTTCCTCTTGTTTTGCATGCGCTTTACTCCCAGGCATTGAGCGACAAGCCGCACGGTCTGGTTTTTGGGGGCTTGGGTTCAAGAGCCGTCCGAGTGGTCTTGGTTTTGTCGGACTGGGTACGAGGATAACGATCGAAGACGTCCCGACTAATTCCAAACGCATTCTGAATGGTACAAGATTTAAAGGGTTCCCGACGACGTCCGAATGACTCTTGTACCCAGACTCACAAAACCCAGAGCGTGCCGTGACAACGCTCGTTCCAGACCTACGAAAACCAGACCGCGTGGCTTAACAATCGATCGAGTCTGGTAGAAATTTATAAGCGCTCGCAAAGCAAGAGCGACCAGAACAAAAGGTAAATCTGCAGTTTTATCAATTTACTGGACACTTGCAAGAAGAAGGAGCACCTTGTAGTTATGTTCTGTTTTCACAAGGGACGAAAGCGGCACGAGTGAAAGAACTACGCGTGCGTAGTTTGCGTTAGGTCATACCCGTGGTCCCTGAAAATCATAGAAAGTCCTCAGTAGAAATTGGAAAAAATTGAAGGCTTGGCAATTCCTTGAAAATTTGTTGAGGTCCTTGAATATCCTTGAATTATTTACCGGCCCAATCACCAGAATTGTTTTGTCATAAAGCGTTTTCACAAAAAAGATTAAAAGTTTCAATAACAATATGCGAAACGTAGTGTTCTGTTTTCCACAGAAGGTCCGTGAATCTGCCAGAAGATGTCCCATGGAAAACCCCTGAAAAGTCCTTGTCCGTGTTATCACGAACTTTACATCACTTTTGACAGACATATCACTTCTCTAAGTCTGAAGTCCTGGATTGTTTGTGACTGTTTTTTTTAAAGAAGACGTTTCGATTAAATGATAGTAACTTGTAGTAATCACAAGATGGCGTTCTGGCAAAAATCGCAACTGGGATAAAACTACACGTATCTCTTGGGGAAATAAATAAAAATGTTGCTCACCTCGTTAGAATACCCTTACTGTATTTGCAGCATTTACCATTTAAATTATTAAACATCGTATCGTGATTAACTCCCTGTAAATTTCTTGCTTTTCACCTCGACCAGTTGCAGTGGAATGGAATCATTGCAAACCACCATAGATACATACAGAATTGCAAGAAGAAAAGCCTAATTAACTTGGTAGAACTGCAGTTACTTAAAGTTGAAGGAAAAAACAGTAGTGTTCGTGTTGTAAATGGCTGCAGCGCCCAATCTGTGATGTGTAAGTGGCGATCCAGAGGTATAAAGTTTCAACAAAGGTTGAACTGTAAAGGGTGCAATACCCAGATCGTACGGCATGATCGTAACCCCAATTTTGCTGAGTTGGTCATGACTTGTTTATCAAAACTACTTAGTTTCGTGCTTTGCTGGTTTCACATGCACACACAGGCCTGTGCACGTGGATGACACATGGTGTAAAATACAGGACTCGTAATTTTTCATGCGTGGCATTTCCATTTGCGAAATGCAACGTTTTTTCAAAAACGGCTGTGTACGCACTTATCCCCGTTCCTGCAGGGTGTCCAGTGTGTCCTATAATTCTATGAATCCTATATATTTTCAGCACTGCCCTATAAAGTCCTATGATTTGGGAAAATGCCCTGCACTGTCCTATACTTTCAGCCTTAAACTGAAAAAAGAAAAAAAATGTTTATGAGCATGTGTAAAAAGATAGGATGAAACGAATAGTTTGCAGACAAAAGTCAGTTTGAGGTTTTTTCCTTCACTTGCCTGCTCAATAATATTTTCTAGACATGTCCTAGGCTGGTCCAGTCTACAACAGTATTTAAGTGCGCAAAGAATTGTGGGACGGTACACTTCATGCCTGGCGGTTGTTTTTTCTTGGAATGCGACATGGAATACATTCACACTTTCGCAACAACATGCAATTTTCGACGCATGCAATCAAAGTTGCTTGAAACGATGTCAATTCCATTTATGTCGCCGTGACTCTCGCACAAATGCGACTGCGAGCGATTTGGATCACTCGAGAGTCAAAATGGCGGCTGTGAACTTCCATGCTGTGGCCGCATTAATTAAGGAAATTAAAAGCAATGGGACAGGAACGTCGACGAGAGCGTTACAAAACAATAGACTTTATCACGGAATACAATAACTTCACGTGGCAATGCAACCAGCTGGCCACTTTTTTCTCGACGTCTTGAGAAAACAGAACGTGACAACCTCAGTTTCAGTCAGAGTTTTATAGAGAACATTAGCAGAAGGATGCAAATCTTTTCAATCTCTTGTGAACTTCTAGTTTTTTACATTCACACTCCTTCATTCAAGACAATAAAGAAACGAATGAGTTATACAAAGAAGAAAATGGTAAAAGGGAAGATAGAATTTCAGTAGTTGAGTCTTCGCTGACGTTCGCGTTCTAGTTGCTTAAGCTGCCTATTGTCCTTTTGTTACGACGTCGAAGGAGGAGAAGACCTACACGGACTTTTTGGTCTATAAAGCAATGGATTTTGAAAAGAGAGAAACAAGGAATTGTTCAAAATCTCCAAAGAGAACTAGTTTCGGAAGACAGAGAGAGTTTTTAGGCGGTTTTTGCAAATAACCCCAGAATCATTATACTCTTGACAAGATGTGTCAAAAAGGCAGGGAAAAGTTTTCCATATTGCCATAAGTGTTTCTTCCTTTTCGGGAGTCCAACGATCTCCTGCCATGCTGGCCACCATCTTTGAATCCAAACTCGATGCCACGTGCTTCAAAGCTGGTCTCTCATTGGTAGTTTTGGATATTTTTAGTCGCATGTAGTCGCGCATTCACCGCACACCTTCGCGAGAAGAACCAATTACCTTCGACAAACTGCGACAATGTGTGAAAAATATCAAGCATGTTTGATCCATACAACTGTTGTTGCATGCGCTGGAAATTGTGTCGCAGTCCTCCGCACACGGTGCAATCAAAGGAGCGATTTGATGCTATTTTGATTGCAAGCGTCGAAAATTGCATGCTATTTCAAAGGTCTGCGGCGGGCTTAAAGTGCCACTGAAACGAAAAATTTTTTCTCGTTTTTCTATTGTTCAGAACGTATGAAACACCACTGCAAAAAAG
>JAOEJI010309103.1:0-11413 GCA_025448255.1 Umimayanthus chanpuru | reverse complement strand
AATGAGTTACAAATGAGTAAGAAAACTTCATCTCCATATCGTTTACTGTGCGTACTTGACTTTTTTTGTATATTTGTATTTCCATCATTTCACAAAAGGTGAATAGCAGCACAAAACTCCTTTGAGTATTACCACACATCCGTAGTATTTGCCGGGTGCAGAAATGCGTTACCACGGCAACGCTGTAAACTGACGTGAAATGCGTCATTGTAGAAACAAGGACACTTTACTATAAAATGACAGTATTGATATTTTTCTGGTACACTAAACTACATTAAAACCAAAGCCGAATCTCCAGCCAAATGTCCGAGGAGCGGAAGAGCTCCCAAAAGGGATTCAGACTTTGTAGATTACTGTCTATACGACGAAAGAAGACGACCAAGAATTGTAATTGCGAGGAACAGAACTTATTGCTGCAAGCTGAATCACAAAGCCAATGCAGACACCTAGTTTCCCAACAAAGCAAAAGTTTGAACTGTTTGAAAGTCAGAAATCGGTCTTTATCCGACATGCCCGAAGTAAAGTATCTGGAGATACAAAGTAACCTTGATTTAGTTCAGCCGACAATCGTTCCAGAGAACATTACAGTAAATCGACTGACTCGAAGACAGGCCATTTGTGAAGAGTTGGAGAGAAAAATCTTCGGCTATAGAGGACAAAGCCTTCGGGATGTTAGAAAATATCTCGCTGTGAACTGTGCCCTGCGTGAAATGCGTTTAATTTAACAAAATGGTTTTATACTGAGTTGCATCAAGATCATGAAGTGCGGAAACAATTTACCCGTGTTTCTTCTTTCAATATTTGGTAGTAATCCAAGGTTTTTGTGACCGAGGGTACTTTAGGCCAACCGAACTAATTTCCTTCAAAACGAAGATTTGACGCTTACCAATAACGTCCAACAATTGGCGTGGTGGGTAATTTAGCTGTAAATTATCAATCCTTGAATTTTAAGCAAAACTGCAAAGTTATAAGCTGTTATACTACCTATCGGAAAGGTCAAGGCAAAATAATATAAACTTTGATATCAATAAAAAATGATTTTAGCTTATACTGAAGTCATCTTGCGCTACTTGAAGACATATATTGGGGAAGGTCTTCGATTTCTTCCGCGAAGAATGCTTGAAAAACTAAATCATTTTAGTACTGATCAGATTGAATATATATCTTGGTATTTCGGGGATCTTTAAATATGTTTCGAAACGGAAAATTAAATCAGAAGAAAAACTAAAAGGTGCAAATAGTTGAGTATACATTTATTCAAATTTGATAGATCCTAAAAAGCATGTTTGCAAAAGTACTTCATGAGCAAATGAGATTGTATGTATTTTACATACGACCAGCTCTCAGATTTATCAAGAAAATAAAGCTTTGTACTTCAACTAAAACTTTGAAAGTTGTTTTTATAATAGAAAATGAATTACCAAGTATACAGCAATTGATATGTCGTTGGACAAACATTTTTATCCAAAAAATTTAAGCCAAAGCTTTAATAGAAGAAACGTGTTGACTTTGTGGCCCGCTGCATGTAAAATATTCAAATGTTAAAATGGCAGAAGGATTGAGTTGTTCCGATAGTTAAAATAGTACAAAAAACCCCGCATTTTCAAAATTTCCATTTGTAAAGTATTTTACCTAAAATTGAATACTCTTTGAATTTCTCAGGAATTGTTTTAATTAAGAATCACGATTACTTTGCCGTGCCATGCAATAATTGTCTATGACGTCATTACTGCCTCTCGAGTAAGACATTAATCGTAATTTTTTTTCAAAAAGTTGCGCAATTTTATATTTGTCAAATCATATATTTGACGTTTGCAAGAGAACATGTCGGCACGTACAATATTGTATTTTAAAATAATTAAACTCAAACAGAGGCTTATCCAGTTTTGCATACATAAAAATATTTGACCAATGTAAGGGCCCGATTACATGGCGCATTTCAGCCCGGGAGGTTTTCTCGATTATATGGCGAAACTCAGCCCGGGCTGAGTTTTAACCGTTTGCGCGGGAAAATCTCTAGTCACAACAAACATGATTAACGAATTTTTCCGCTGCTCAAATCACAACGTCGACGCGGAATAGTGGCCTTCTCAGCCCGAGCTGAAATTTCATTGCGATTACGAGGATAGTTCACACAGCCCGTTTGACCGTGCTGAAAAACTCCAGCCTGGTATAGTAGGTGCTGACCGGGCTAAAAATTTCAACCTGGGCTGAATCGTTTTTCATATAAACGAAAACTCATTTTTATTAACATCTCCTAAAGAGACCGACCTGGATGAAGTTTCATCCCGCCGGCTTAATAATTTATCTAGCAATTGTATATGTTCAAGCATGGGAAGCCTAGCAATTTAAACTCTTCAGAAGAATTTAAAACCAGAAAGCAATACTACTCGTTTAGATAGGGAAAACATTTTGGTAAATGTTTACTCTCTCTTACTGAGCAGTCATATCTTCTTCCGCAAATTGCAATGGCTCACAAAAACTCTCTAGAAGCTACTATTTGTTTGCCGGTCGTTCCACACAATCAACATTGTGTTTGCCTTTTCCTCTACACCTTTGTTTCAATCAAATGTTTTTTCTCTCAAAACGCCTCATCATACTGTGGTATTACAACAATTGTGCATCGTTATCTCGAACACTCTTGTAAATGAAAATGATAAAGTGTTTGAAAAAGCTAAGTAGTCCGGAGAATTTTTTTAAAATCATGTCCGCGTCAGTTTTGAAGTTTAAAGATAAACCGAAGAAATTAGAAAATGTATTAAATGATGACAAGGAATCATTACAAAGATTTAATTCACGAGCAGTATGGCTCAGGTAATTGTAAAGAATTATGACAAAACACAAGTACAGTGAATTAATCCTTTATATTTCGAGTCGTCATTTGATTGAAATTCATGTTTCTTTATGAAACTGTTTCAGTTTGAACTTCTGCGAACAGCTCATGACGAAGTTCAATACACTTCACTGAATTTGACATCCAAATATAACCAGGAAATGGAATAAGCCGTAATTTCACATGTGAAATTTCAGCCGAATTAATGGTGAAATTACCGGGTGAAATTATGGAGTGGTTTGTCTCTCATACTTCATTATAGCAAGAATTCCCTGTAATCGTGAACTAAACCTCACAAGAAGAAAAGAAGATTGTCAGAAGCTGGCTGTTCATCACACTACGGACACCTCAACTTACAGCGCCATATACGTTCACTTGCTCCTTGAGTTTCTAAGCTCGCAACCGTTAACGAACCTTTGTTTAGAAAAGAGTAGCTCTTATTGGTAATTAAAAACATGTGTCTCCGCATTGTCTCCGCTTTTTATATGAATTGTACGTTTACGCCATAATCAATTGGAAAAGACAAGGAGAATGGAATTTTTGCTTTCATATATTGTCATTTCATTTGCTTCAACTGGGGCAAAGCATATTTGATGCACTTACACTCCCGTGGCCTTTCATACTGAGGTATAGTCAGTCCGTCGGCTTTCAAATTCTCCTCAAATCAAGTACCTCATATGCCCTCGACCCCGAGACAAATCTTCACTCAGTTTTGGCCAATTAATCAGCCTTGGGTCTGTGTTGCTCAAAAACAAAAGACCACGGAAGTATAGTTTATATTCATAAAGTAAAATACAACCACTGCCAAGTTCTCGATGATGAACACAGCTTCCTTGCTGCAGCTTCACATATTTTAATGTTTGTTGATCCTGATTAAAATCAGGATCAACCAAAAGAGGTGTAAAACTGTTGGGGCGATCTGTGTCAATGATTAAAAATTTCGAAAAAAATTTGCAACATATCTAAAAACGTTGAAACCGAATTTTCGACCACCTTCTGCGATCTTCTTCAAAAGAGGTGTGTCTTCTAGTTGCTAGTTGCGTATGTTTTCATTACATGAAAAAGGGATTTCATCCACGCCAATAAACTAACAAAGTTTCTAAAGAAAGCTATACTCAAGAACAACGACATATTGATAACAACTGGTCAGGTCCACTTATTTACAAAGACATAATATTTCACTGCCGAGTCAAATGAACACTTACGTACTACACTTTTATACATCCATGAACCAAGAATAAAGTTCTGCAGGTTAGTAGGGATTTCAATAGTCTCATGTTTGTAACTGAGCTTGTTCTCTTGTCCCATTTTAAGGTTTGTAATCCCGTGTTATTTTTTCATCCTTTGCTGTTGCTTAATCATTTCATAGTTTATGAACTATATATATCATTTTGTTTGGAAAAAAATAGATTAAAGCGCAAAGCTCCTTGTATCTAATGAAAGCGAATAATTATCATACAAAACAGTGAACTGTCGCACCGTTTCTTTTCTTCAAAACTTCTTTTTGCCTCCATCATCTTGGTAACAGTTGGTAAGACTACGAACGAACTTCGAACGGGTTCTTTGATTGGTTTATAAAAAAAACAGGCTCAAAAACATTCCTCGCTCTTCCCTCATGTTCCGTTTTCACGAGAGAAATGTTAAAACAAGCACAAGAGCAAGCGCAAGAAAAAGAAAAAGGTTTGATTCTTTGTCCTGTGCTTGCTTCACTGCTTCATTGCTTGTTCTCAAGGTCTTTTTGACGGTGAAATAAGAATGCTTGCTCTTGCGCTTGTTTGATTTCTGTGCTTGTTCTTGCGTCGCTGGTGAAAACCAGGCTTTACACATTTAACATACCCCGCTTCAGATAGAACCATTACGCCATATTGAACAAACCGTTGATACCAGAATCCATTTCAGGCATCTGGCCCATTTACGTCATCTTGCATAGTGTCTATTTTACCATGTAGCAAGATAAAAGGGAAGAAGGTACAATTACATGGGTTGTTGTCGCAACTGTCGTTGTCCTTAGTTTCGTAAGTTTAACAATGCGAATATCTCACAAAAATGCAAATAATATATCAATGACATCAATTGCGAATTATGGTAGTGGTAGTAACGCTGCGACTACAACAACAAAGCAACTAAGTTGTGACACTGAACGTCGTTTTGGTAGTCATGTAAATAACAACCTTAGGCAGTTTGGAAGTGAGAGGGTTGCGGCGTCGGTGTTACTTTAATGACAATCACCAGGCTGTGGTTGCGATGTGGGAACAGTTGCCGCTGTTTCCCCAATGGTGTGAACATCGCTTTCACAACATTCGGCACTTCTCACGGCGTTGTAGATATAGTGTGACAGTGAGATTTCGTCTGAGACTTTGTTAACAAAAACTTACTATTGCACCATCACAGCCGACAAACAAAACCCTTTTTCTATCGCTTTCATGGTCAGCGTGTGCATTCCTGTTTTTGCGTGCCTCTTTACTATGCTCACTTGAGTTCTGCGTTGGCCGGGCGTTGGCTCTACCACAATGAGTCTTTCCCCGTAGTTCTGATCGAACCAGACCTCTGCGCTACCTCCAAAGCTGTTGTGTGTTGTGATAGCAATTTCGCGCCCTCCTAAAGAAATATCATTAGATCTCGAAGCTTTTCTAGGTTGCGAAGGGACGAAAAATTGTAGTACTACCACAGCTCCAGGTTGTTGGGCCCGCAGACATCTTAAACGATCCAGCCGAATTGGCCAATAGGTAATGTTTGTAAATTCAAAATTTTCCGCCTTGATAAATGTCAAGCTGTCCAGCGTGTTGCCTATGGGTGAGTTGTAGTTTGGTGTTAGAAGAGTCCAACAGCGAGGATCAGAGCTTTCTTGGTCAGTGTACAAAGGCTCAGGAATATCTGAAAACTTCTTGCCATGGTTGGATTTTGTGGAGACTGAGACAGACAATAAAGAACTTCTTTCCTTGGAGATTACATCTTGAATCACGTTTTTAAGGTATGTTATCAAAAGAGATGCCATCTGCGCATGCCCAAGGAGGCTTGGGTGATAGCCATCGCTACTGAAAAGAGTCGCTAAAGTAAGCGGGACACTCCCTCTTCTTGTGCCTATATCTGAACAAATCATGCTTCTCCAGCTCAGAGAAGTGATGTTATAATGTACTGAAATTTTCTGCTCCCCTTCGTCTTCTGAATCAGGACAATCTTGTTGAACAGTAGTCCTGTAGTAGTCTCCTCTGAAGAAATTGACAAATACTAAAGCGGGATGGGAGGGGAGGGAAAGGAGTAATCTAGTCAGTCGCTCAAGTGGCGTGGCTGGGTCAAAGCTTCTATTTACATATCTCTTATAATCGTTGGCGGCCAACTCCCAAAGAACAACATCAGGCATCGTCTTGATATAATTCTTAACGCAGTAAGAAAAATACTCCGAATCCGTACCTCCAATTGTAACCTCGTTCACCAATAGCTTGGAATTAGTCAGAGGAAAGACAATCCTTTTCCACCAATCAGTAAGTGCTCGGTCGTATATGCCATCGATATTGCCTCGATCTTTCCAAACTCCACCTCCGGCAGAGATCGATCCACCGACAATCAGCAAGTTAACATCTTTGCCTGATAACGCCTTTTCTATCACTCTTTGTAGGCGTCTAGTCGAGCCATAATGGGATATTCCAGATTTTAACATGATGGGTGTTAGACCCAAACCGTCTAGTGACCGATAATGATATATCCAAGTTTCAAGAAAGTTCACTGAAAGTTTATTATCCAACTGCTGAAGTGCTCCGAATCTTTTGTTGTGAGTGTCCCTCAAAGAAGCAGCTTGGATTGGTTGCCTCGTATTTCTCGCCTCGGCATTCTCTTCCTGCAAAGGCTTTGTGTCTTCTATTACCTCTTGTTGTAGTTTAGAATATAAAGAAAATGGAAAAGAACTATTAAAGTCCGGCAAAACAAAATTTGTTTCATGTTGCAGTGTTTCTTGCATACTGTTACTAGTATTAAGTGGATTGGCCAAACTGCCTGCTTCTTGCCGTGTTGTCTTGTCAAATTCGCTTGCAGAAGCGTTCGTTTGTTGCATATTGTTTGCTAAAGCCACATTGACGCTTTTGTTGTTATTGCTGCTTACTAATGCGGCACTTGAATCAACAATTTTAACATTTGTACCCTCCATTCCTGCTATTTCATTGTCTGTGCTGCCATAAATTGTGACAGGCGTTCCATCTGAGAAGTGTGGGTTATCAGTGGAATTTATGTTGTTTCGTAGTTCTATTGCCAACACTGGGAGAAAACTTTCGTTCACAGCAGCCAAATCTGTGTCTATTTTTGTCGTTTCGTTTAAACTACCTGATATTTCATCTGTCGTAGCAGACATAAATGCATTTGGTTTATTCAGATTTAAATTTTGGCCTTGGGACAAGGTTGTCTGGCTATTATCATCTAATATTCCTTGTTCGTGTTGAGACTTTACAGTTTGGTCTCTGCCATTTTGACGCAAGTCGTGTTCTTTCCTAAAGTATTCCAGCAGTACTTGATGAGAACTCAAATGTTTGAATCCTTTGTGGTCTGCGGTCTCATACTCAAGAGCATGCGTAGAAGTGGCTGACGAGGGATAAAGCTTGTCACCAGTCTTGTTTTTCCCTTTTTCCTGTCGCTCTCTAACATTTCCTGCATGAAAGAGGCGTATTTCATTTGTCTTATTCGGACTACGATTTTTAGTCGCAAAAGGTACTTTAGTTGTCTTGTTGGAATTACCTTCACTGTTTCTGTTTTTATTGGATTCATCGTTAACACTAGTCTTACCTTTTAAACTATTTGCCTTGCTTCCAGTAGCAGACTCCTTAATTTTGCTTTCATTCGAGCTTGTTAAGGAATCTTCTCCGTCGTTTTGGTAAAACATTCTGTCTTTCAAAAAAGCACTAACTATTTTTCTAATATCCTCACTGTCGTTTGAAGCTCGAATCAAATCTTCTAGGCTGGTTCCAACATCACCAATATGTGCTATATTTTGGGTTGGAGCTGTGTTCCTTTCCAAGTTATCCCTTTCTTTCACAGAATCATCCTTATCTTCTTTGGCATTTTCGTCTTTATCGGTCACATATTCAATACGAACTAAGTTTGAGTCGTTGCTCATTCCCTGGTAAGAAATCAATGGGAAATCGGCTGTAGAATCTTTGACATACGAATTATTTACAGCTTCGTTCTGCAAATTAGTATCTTTTGCTGCTGTTTCCAAAGAAGAACGTAATTGAGCATTGTGTATTTTCTTCATACGGTCTGATTCCTCTTCATTGCTGGCTTGACGGGGGTTTTCAGCCACGCCGGTGTGAAAATTGATTGCACGTTTCGCAGGTTCTCTGTGGTTAAATTTATTTGTCTTTAAAACTCTTTCACTGTAATTTACCAAACGTTTGGTAAATGAATGTGCTTTTCGACTGTGCTCTCTTTTTGCAATTAGAGAAGTAAGACGTAATATCTCATTTTGTTCATGTTTGGTAGTTGCAATTGCAGTCTTGAACTTCCTAAAAAGTTGGAGTTTAGTCTTCTTGTTGGATGTCATAAAATTGTTGATGGAAGTGTTCCCTACATCGAATGCTTGCCTTGGATGCGATTGTTTTCTGTTTATAGCACCAGAGACAATTGGAATTAAATGGAGGAGGAAAACGGACAAATACAGTCGCTTCATGCTATCAAAGTGCACAGAAACGACATGGTACTCATGCATGGAAATCCATCGATTACTTGATCCAACCTACAAAAATACAAATGATTGGTATTAGATACTTATTGGGTAATCATTGACCAAGATGATAAGGTACAAAAAAATATTGTTGTATCTGATACAAATTGCATATGTGTTCCAAATGACACCCCTATGTGCACAGCACTGTAACAGCAACGGCAGCAATTTGAAATCTATTGGGACAGCATAATCGCAAGTAGCTCTATTACAAACGTTGGAAATTCTAACGCTAAACATGCACAACAATGTTAACCTCCACATTTGTCTCCGCATTGTAACTGCTATCGTTACTACAACCAATAACATAAAACGGTAGTGTTGCCACGGCACTGAAAACTATTAACTGTCTTGCTGGAGCAGTCACTCCACTGTTAGACTCTTGTTGCGGCGGCCTTGATGCCGGGGGATTAGTTTAACACATAAAGGGTGGATTGGGGTGGGGTGAAAGACTTGTTTGACCAGTCGTTAATTCAAAATTAACCACTTAAGTATCGTAATGTAGTAATTCATTTGCCGCAATTTACCATCTTAATTTCCCATGACCAGCTCCCATCTGGCCTTGGAGCTCAGTTGGTAGAGCAACGGTGATCTGTTCCGGAGGTCGTGGATTCGAACCCCACCGGGGTCAGAGATTTTTTCTCTTTCTCCGTGTGGGCCCATTTCCTTTCTATGGCTAACGCTCAGAACGTGTTATTTGGGATATTTCTTAGAGCACATTAAGTTATCACATTTAAACCTATATATATCGTAATCAGTGTATGGCTAGCTACGGTAAGCTATAAGGGATTCAAAGAAGAAAACTTTACCTATTTTCTGCAACTGGCATGTCAGATTTTAGGAAAAAGCAAAAGAGCAAAACCGACACTCAGTGGTTTAATTTATTACATCGTTCCCCTTGGGGAGGGGAGTACTTACTTGAGTTTGGGCGGGGGAAGGGTTGAGGAACCAGCTAGAACAATAGACAGGATGCGCGCTTAACTGGACGATAAAAAGCGTGCGATAAAGAACTCATTTGCAACAACTTTCACTGAGCTGGTTGCTGCAAAACATTAGAGACAAATTGTTTTAAGTAAAAAACTGCCCGAGTCCTTGAATATGGAGTTGTCGAGGGGTAAAAATGCACATTGATGAACTTTCATGAAACAGCTCTATGGCTTAAACAAGTAGATATGTCAGATGTTATTCATAGTGTTAAGCACGTCCTAATAGTCCCAATCCCGATATGAATTCGTTTTCACCAATTTTTATATAATCAAATTTGCTATAAATACTAGACTGTTTGGATCTTGTTATGAAAAAACAACTCTCGTCAAAATTCTGGTAAATAAAATTTTAAGTTTTAGACTTACCTTACTAATAGTGGCAGCACCTTCGAAATTTCCGTCCTGTTGTCAGTGGCTTGTGGAATTTGAATCAATTGTTTTACTGAATTACAAGTATGTTCCTGTATAATTTCCATAAACAGTCCCTGAACAGACGTATAAAGAATACTGGCAATAACAATCTTACGAGGTTGCCATGTTGTATTTTTGAACTCATAACAACAAATATACCCTTAGTTGTTTTATTTTGTGAAATTGATACACAGTAATGTTGAATTTAAGTGAACTTGAATAAACGAAATCTCACATCACCGGCTGTTCCGCTGTGTGAGCACAACCAATGACCTCGAGACGTTCTGACAATGAACAACCGGTACTTCGGTGTTGGTGGCAGTTTTCCGTGTGTGATTTCATGGTTAAGATCAAGCTGACTAGGTATCTTGGAGCCTTGAGGATTTGCAAATGGTATTTTTATTCCATTACACGTTGCACTTAATCTTATACAACTTTCTAAGCAAGTTTAACGCTTGCACTTGCAGACGTGATTGTTGGTAACTTCATCTCTCAAACTAGTTGAAACTGGGGTTTTAAGAAAAAGTCTCGAGTGCGCACCAAATGAGGATGTAGCTGTGTTGAAAAAAATGATTTGAACATAAACGATAAAAGGCTAAGAGGGAATGAACTGTTTATACAAAGTTACAGTGCAAACTCAAAACATTTTTGACATTTATAGGTCACTTAAGTTATCAGCATGGATAAAGCCGGTTTATGACTTACATTTGAAGCAATTAGATTTTTAGCATTTTAGCCTTTTTATTGTTTTATAGACATATAGTTTAGCAATTATCATGGCAGAAATTTGTATGTTCAAACCAACCAAAACTAGTCATTAACAAGAGACCAATTATGACACCCGAAGATGTAGTAAGTAGTGTGACCTGTCTTTTTTTGCTATAAATTGACCGTTCTAAAATAGATAGCGACTTGCACTTTTACCTATAATTCCTAATTCATAAAAACCACAAAAATGCTCACAAAAACGCACAGAAACGTTCTAACAACTACAGGTTTACCATAGACAATGTTCTTAGTATAGGGACGAATTCGTCAAAAATATATGGCTTTCTTCGTGCCTATTGGGTGTGTTAGGATCGCAAGGTATTGTGGTAAAATGTACAGCAGCCATCTTTTTTTTTGGTACAGTCAATTGTAGACCACGAGTAGTCCCCTGAAAATCGAGTTATATTTTTGTATATTGACTTTACACTTTTTTATTCACGGTATTATTTTCTGTTTCAATCTGTGTTTTAATTTGTTTCTTCCGTGATCTTCGCCTGTTACTGCATACAGGTTGTAGAGTGTATGTTCGTTCATCAGTGGAAACTATTAAGATCTTGACAGAATTTGCCTAGAAACAGCATCAAATTAAGTTTCCAACCTACAATAGTTATATAAATGTCTTCAGAACTTGGAGCGCGTTTTTTATTCACAATTCTGGAATGAGAATGGTTGGTACAGAATGCATTCGCAACATTCTGTTCATTCTGC
>JAOEJI010308992.1:0-11415 GCA_025448255.1 Umimayanthus chanpuru | reverse complement strand
ACGCAGTCAAGGTGGACCAATAGTGTGTTTTAAAGAACTTGAACAAAAAACAAAACCTAGCTCGCTTAGTTTTGATAAACGTTGTCTATTTACAAATGAAAGACCCGAGTTTGATCGCATTCAATACTATTTATATGGATTCTTTTAGACGCCTAAAGAGAACTATAACATGATTAAAATTGAAAAAGTAATTACATAACCAAGTAGCATGTTATGGTGGAAGCTCAGGGCTGGCATATGGCGCGACAATTGCAACTGATATTCGGTTATAACTGTTATACTGAACTCATTTTAATGGAGGGCGGAGGTGCCTACTCTTATTGGAGTTTCAGTAAGATTTGGTCGTTCTTCGCTGATATCTCACAATAAATTCAAAGAATCGAATTTTTTGAGGCACAAGGTTTAAAGTACCATAGTCGATAAAAGTTAAAAATTGTTTTGAGAATTTTATATGAGAGGGGGCCCGGGGGATAAAAAGTGAGAAGACGTGGAGTTGTTTTTAAGTTGAAGTTAATGTTTTTAAAATGGACGGCCACCACTATATGCTATCCGAGGAGTTGCACGTTCTTGCTTCGGTTCAATGTAACCTGATGTTCACAAGCAATTTTTGGAAAACGAGTTCTTTGCTATTTATCCAAATGCTTCAGCGGTCGTCAAACTGGTCAGGTCATAATTAAAAAATCAGCAAAGGGTCAGTACTGCTGCATGACCGATCTCAAGTGTATAGAAAGACTCTATAAATAAATAAAAACAAAACCTTTATAGCAAATGAACGCCTTAATCAACTCTTGGCGTAGTCTGCCAGCACAGTGAGCAGACACAAGCATTACTCTTCAGATCTGAAGACAAATTACACTTGAGTTCACACAATACTGTCAGAGTTTCTCACACTGAACATACCACCTGCTCGGCTTTAATAATTTATATTTGTGTTAAATTTTAATCAAGCCTGATTGGAAGAGAATATATCACTTTTGCCCCTAATCCATGGAGTTCACTTTCCTCATATCTGCAGGTGCAAACAGCTCCACCACAAACCTATTGGTAGTGATTCCTTGCTGAGAAGGGAACGGGAACAGATCACGAATAAAAACTATTTAACATCGCCTGGCGTGCTGTTGCCCATAACCATAGAGTTCTCTCCCGGAGGAAATTAAAATTTCTTCTCACAACAAATGCCAACGCATGTTTACTATTTTCCTTCCAAAAATACTTCAGACCGTCGCTTTTTGAGAGCTAAGAAAAGATAATCTAATTTTAAAATAACAAGCCAAAAAGAAAAGTAAAGCAAAGCAAAGTGAATATAAAAAGCTACAAAAGTAGTATAAGTTTATCTTCATTTCATATATACGAAATATATTTTCGTGTGTTTGTATTTTTTTTAATCTCAAAAGACAAAAGTTTATCGTTTTCTAGTGGGGAAAACACATAATTTTTTACTCTGTTGGAGTTCAACCCCCCACTGATCGAATGGAAGGCTAATCAAGTTACCGCCAGGGCGCTAAGAGCAAAAAAGCTCACACGGAATTGTCGAGAGATTGTTATAACTGTCCATGTGCCATCATTCAGAGACTTGTTTGCCTGGTGAAATAAATGAACTTTTACGTGCAAATAAGCTGGAAATGACTCCACTTCAAACAAAGCGAAATCGTTCACATCTTCACTGTAATTTGCACGCTTGAAAATAAAAAACCCAACTTAAGAGAAGATTTATAGTAATCAAATGCAACTGTGTTTTCCCACGTGCATAGTCTCGGAAACCATTAAGGTAGTATTGAGAAAGCATTAAAAAGTTTATAGCCCCATACACTCTCCCGTTTAATTTCCTGACTGCAGGTCGAGGCAAATTAGCAGAGAACGTCGACAATAAAAAGTCTTAAACTTTTCTAGTCGGCGAGGCTAATACAAATGTCCAGCTTACCTTATAATCCCAGCGTAAATGTAATCTCCCACAAGATAGATCCCACCATCTCTTTGTAAAATTTGCTCTTATTTTAGAATGCAAGAATGTCGACCGTAATTTCTTTTTCTCAGTTGTTCAACGTATGTCTTAAAACACAAGAGATTACCTTTTCGAAATTCTTTTGTTTTTTGTTAAAAACATTAACAGCGATTTTCCTACAAAGGACTCGCGTATCTCGGCAACCGATGTTAAGAACTGGATTCTCACAGCGAAGTAGAACATCAGCCATAGAAACGAAATTCGAACTTTTGTCATAACCTTTTGCTCAGACAAAGTCAATATTCGCTTAAATAGAGAATTCCCGTGAATATAACTTATTATGTCATGTATCAGTTTTTTTATCATATCCGCCTGTGTTTTATCATTTTATCTCCTTCCTTTTCAGCAGTGCTATCACAAACTCTTGTACTTTTCCCTCCGGATTCAAGTTGGGATGATGTAAATATAATATAAATTCGTCTATGATAACTTTGCAACCTTAAATCCATTGAGCGCAAGAAAAACGCATTTGCTGAGGTAGAGATCACGGCATAAAAGTGATTAGTTGAAATAAACACATATTTTCGTTTATTTAAATGAAGTAAATTGTTTTCCTTGATGGTATAATTTTACATAGATCCTCTTCAACCGCTGAAAGTGAAAGCGCTGGAGTTTTGAGAATAGTTCTAGCCAAGGGTGCCACAACCGTGTTTTGTTCTTCCACGTATAAAGGACCTGTCTTCGAGTCGAGTGAACAACAGAAAGTTTGAAGCAGGTGGCACAAATTCAACTACTCGTCTACGATGGCCGGTTCTTTAAAATTCAATCCACAAACACATGGAAATAAGACACGGCCGTATTAAGAATATATAATATTTGTTCGCTGTAGCCGTTTCAGAACACCTTTAAGCATTAAGAAATGAGAAACAGTGGCTTACCTATTCCACACTTGTCACATAACACGATTTCGTTAGGTCGAGATGAAGATCCGTCTTTGCAGATAATACAAACAATTTCTGCGGTGGTTTCTGTCACTGCAATGAGAAAGCGGTATTAGATGAGTATTGAAGGGTGAATTAATTTTCTCTTAAACTGGCCTTCGAGGCAAAGAATACCTACAAGGATCTTCCTTGACTAATTATGACGAGGGAGAGAGTGAGAGAGCAGCAGTATCAGCAGAGTAGAGCGCGCGTTAACAGTGTAAGCCAGACTATTCTATTGCTTTTGGCAATAGCTGAATTGAATGGAGAAATAAAACTTTATAAATTAAAGACGAACCACTGTGAATCCTGGAAAAGGGGCATTCTTCAACTGAGTCATCGTCGAAAATAAGAATACATTTGTGATCGTGGCTGTCGATTTTCTGAATTTTCGCGTAGAACAATTTGTCTTCCCATTCTGCCAGAACCACGTCTCCGAGAGCGAAATTGAATTGATCCATACCAAACCAGGCCTCCCTTCAGCCCCAATTTCCGGTCAATAACTCCATAGCATCACTCCGTTTAAGTCGAATATCTGTGGGGTAGTTTAGTCGCTATCCGCCAGTCTTAAGCGGCAAAAGTTTCACGAACAACGCTGTGTTCGGCCGACTGTGACAATTCCATAGTATGAAAGTCTTAGAACAGCCTCGACCCCATGCCCTTAAGCTTGTGACGTCCAGACAGAATCCTTCAGAAAAGCTTTTCCGCGTTTCTTTTCCGCTCGTTTGCTTATTTCGATCGTTCCTTCTTCTTTCCAAACTACCAAGGAACAAATTTAGTCGCAAGAATGAAACTTACCTGCTTACACTGAGTAAAGCTTCGAAGAATGAGCAAATTTGTTTCTAGGGGCTAGTTTCCGCTGGCCTACTCCAATTAATTATGAAATATTTCCCGCTATCAATTTTTGTTTTCACATATATATCTCGGTGATTGTTATGCTAAGTTGTACGATGCACCTGTACTCTGGTGTATAGGTAAGCACTAAATTTGTATAAAAGCTTTGCCTTTTGGCGAGTTTATCTTATTTCGCCAACATTCAGGTCTTTCGATTTCGTGTTAGTTAGCCAAGCAGCTGATACAACAATTTAAATTTTAGGCAGAAATTAAACTCCTCTATTTGAGTTAAAATTAACATGCGAAAAGCTCGGGGATATTGTTCTTTTTTCTCGAACGAAAAAAGTCACAGTACATTGTCGCTTCCGAGTTCAGTCATCACTCAAACTCTTTCTTTGTCTTTTTCCTTTCAAATTTGGCTATACACAACAGCCATCAATTCTGCGGATCAAGTGAATGATTATACTACAAACATCTGCCCGATTGTTTACGAGTTTTTTGGGAAAATGCTGTCATTTGTCGCACGTGCCATACTCATCTCAATAAGAAAGCCTTCCGGAGGTTTATAGTTTTGATATCTGTTTAGTTCTTTCTATTTGACAGAACCGTTGTTTTAATCTCGACAACAAACATCATTAGAGCTGCAAGAAAGCCAGAATTCCATATAGAACTTCGAATATAAGAAAAAAAAAGGCTTTTTCATCAAGTTGAGAAGAAACAAACACAGCACCTCCCAGAGCTCCAGTGTTTTGGTTCCTTTATGCAGTAAATTGAAAAACGAGTCCTATTTGTTTAGAGTTGGACATATCCGCCTGAAAGTACTTTATGCAGAGCGCCCGTGATGCGCTTTCATAAAGTTATTGATGAAGTATTTATTTTAAAAAAACGCAGGTGTATTTTCCCATCAAAAACATTCTTCATTTAAGCAGCTGTCTGCGGTCTCTGGTTGTCACATGACCTAAGTATTAATCTCTCGGTCAAATTTAATTGTGAATCGAAACAAAAATATTCGTGTTTGATAGTTTAGTTCCTCAAAATTTTAATTTTTTTGTGTGAAAAAAAAATAAAAAATTGCGGGAAAATTTTTTTCTCCGCCAAGGCGACACACGCCTGCTTCCTTTTCAATTACGCATGGGGCGACAAGATAAAACACAAAGTTATTAACGTAGAGAAGAATACACAAATTAAATATTACATATAATTACTACAGGCTTTTCAAAACAAAAATAAGTTCATCGTGGATAAAAGGCAGCTGTTCTAATTCTCTAAAAACACAGGATATCCGGACAATTTCAGTTTCGTATATAAGTAGACGGCACAATAAAATGCGATAAATTATCAAAGCCGAGTGAGCGCCAATCTTTTGATCTTCTTAAAAGCTGTCTTTACTTTTCCGAACAGTGGAGAGTTATATCAAGTTTTCGATAGCGTTAAAACTAAAATATTTTTAAAGTGTGCACGAGAAACCAAAATTAAGATAAACTTGACGGAAGCCGTGCAGCCCTAAACACCGGCGGAAAGACATACGTCAAACAGTTTCTCATGGCATCAATCGCCAGGAAAATTTTTAATTAGAGTCTAAGAATATAATTTTAAAGAACAAAACTAGATTACTCTGTACATCCTGTTTTTCAATAATATTCTAAACCTTGAAGAATGGAGCGGAAATTGGAGTTGTTGAGTCAATATGTCTTTTTGCTTTTCTAATTCGCACTAACGAGAGAAAATAGGCAAAAATGTCGGACGAATTGCGTCGGAAAACGAGAGGGGGCGTCTCTTTTAAATGAACATAGCTCCCTAATCTCTCATTTGAGATGTCGGGAAGTTTTTATATGGCTTGGGAAATTCACCGTCATTCAGGCACTGACTAAATTAGTCCAAACTAATAAGACCGAATCTTCTCGATAGAAACCCTCTTAAAAACATTCTGAATATGAGTCGCGGCAATTAGAGTAAGTTTACAAATTTACCTATTGATAGTGCCGATAAAAAAGGCGATAGTTACAGTACTAATAAAAAATAGCTAACTTTTCTTCTCCGCTGACGATACATGGTTTTAGGCAATTTTCTCAACGGGGGTTGGAGGCGGTGAAGTGCCTTTTGAGAGTTTTTTTTTTATTAAGATATTGTTCAAAATGTGCCTTTTAGGTGTAAACGGCGACTAAACCCAAACGTGAAAAATACGTTAAACTGCTGTCTAAACAAAAAGAAACATTTAGAATGTTTTCAATAAGCTCTTGTCATAATATTGAAGAATATGAATCACACGGGAAGACACCCAATTTCTAAAACAGCCTTCCATTATGTGTTGTTAAGTTTGTCACTCGCAGATGAAATGATGATTCAGCTTGTCGACACTAAGCCTACACAAACTACTCGCATTATTCAACTATTTAATCACACGCCTTTTATGATTTCAGCAGTTTACTGAAAGCTTTTCTAAAGCGATTGATAACAAAACCGAGTAAACGTCAATTTAACGAGTTAAATTCTCGTTTGGCGCAGTCTTTATGCAGCTGTCCAGCTTGATAAGTCGTTTGCACAGCAAAGTGAGGAAGCGATTTGTGAGATAAGCACCGCCATTGTGTCTTTGAATCAACTCCAATACAAAATGCTCATTGATCAAAGTTCGACTGTGCACTCTCGTGGACACACAATGGGCATCTTTGTGCAAGACATGTATTTTATATTGTTTGAACTGTTAACCATTCTCCTTACCAATATCATACGGCAATTCTTATGCCTCAGGTTGAGTGAGCCTCCAAAGTCAACTTATTGCTGACATTTCTGAAAAGGAAAACAAATTTTGTTTAACTTTAAGGTTGATTGCGATCAAGTATTCTCAAGCGTGACTAGCTCGTAAGAATCGTCCCTTACTCGCAAGGAAAACTGTGAAACTAAGGGAACACACTGGGGCGTAACTGCAAACAAAGTAATCTAGCTGAGTGATTTATTGTTTTATCAAAACTGATCTTTCACGTCTGTTTTTTATACATACGTACATGTACGAAAAGTCTTTTGTTGTCATCATCAGCGTGCTCCTCTGACTACTACGAAACAAGAACAGATTCGAGCGTTTCGTAAACGTTGTCTTTTTCAAGCAAACATTTTGCGCTGGAGGCATTAACACGAAGATAAACTTACTGAATAAAATGACGGGAGATTTTCAGCTGCCAGTTTCAATACCTTCTAATAAACAGATAATATGCAGCTCAACACTTTTGTTAAACTGATCAGCGAACAAAATATTAACTATGATTCGAACAATATTTATTCATTTCTCGGCGGTGGCTTATGCTAGACTCTGAGAACTGGAAGTCAAATTCCTAACCGCTGTTCCTGTTAGTCTTTTCCAACTTCGTCAAGTTTCTTGTCATAAAAAATTATTCTGTGCATCGCTTCTGCTGGACAACAGGGCACGATATCCATGACGTCCGTTGGGGCGATATGGCGCAATATCTAGAGATAATCGCTGCAGAGGCCGTATTTGAAAACTAACACTTCACATTAAACTGAAAGTTCCACTTCAGTTCCAATATTGTATATAAACTGAATTGCGGCGTCTGGAAGGCTTTGCATGCACAATACACTCAAATGCATCACGAATATTGTCGAGCCGTAAGAAATCCAATATTCTAGTTCAGCATTAAAGTAACTTTTTCAGAGGATCTTCTATCTTATACTTCTTCATCCCTTCTTTCCTGGCTGTTATGATGGCCGTTTGTGAGAACCTAAGGTTTTCGAGGCTCGCCTTTTCGCTATAAATTGTAAAGTGTCAGGGACAATGCATCCAACTGACATATGGTTCACACATGGCGCCGCGCCCCAGGTGGCGAGATGTTGTCACAGTGCGTTTTCAAAAAATAAAGACGAACTGCACGCACTTGCCGTATACCGTAGGCTTTGCTAAAAGTTCTTTGTTTCATTTATTCAATGGGTTACTTTTTAAAACCAGTAACCTAGTACCAGGGGGTATACAACATAGTGCTAATGACGTGTTAAAAACATTCCTTACACGCCCACTCGGCAACTCCCCCCACCATGCAATGAGGGCGCCTTCATAGTTTTACCCTTTCATCATTGTCCATACTCAGAGAACTGTAAAAAAGAATATTTAAATTCTAAATTCCAAAACAGAAGTCTTTCACAGGTTCACCAGACGGATCTTTGGCCAGGCCTTGCGGCTTGCTCCTGAAGAGCTCGATAAAGCGCAAGAAAGAACTTTGCGATTTTGTCTAAATTAACTCTGGTGGGTTTTTGTGTTTACTTTAAAACATATGTTGGTACTGGTGGACAGACAGGGAAAGGTTGTGGAGCCTGACAGACAAATGGTACAATGGACAGCTATAGCGAGCCGACGGAACAAGAGATAGCCGGGATAACAAGCCGGAGTTCACGACGGATGAAAGAGAAGCGTTAGAAGAGATTGATAGTTCAAAAGAAGTAACAGACGGTTATAAAACAAACAGTAGATTGGTAGATGACTGTTGGATGGGATGGATGAACTTAAGGCACTGTGGGACAAAATTGCCGAGGCATGAATGGATAGATGGACTGATTGATTGATTGATTGATTGACTGATTGATTGATTGATTGATTGATTGATTGATTAATTGATTGATTGATTGACGGACATAGGGAAAGCAGACGGAAGAAATTAGGAAGGAACTGTTGAAGAAATGACAGGTAGACGGACGGATTGGATGTATTAGTTGATTGAAAGAGATGGATGGATGGATTGACAGATGTACAAACAAACGAACGAACGAATGAACGAACAGAAGGAAGAATGGAGTTCGGATGGACAGATCGACACACGGAATGACGGATGGAAGAACCTCGTGAGGGAAAGGCGGGTGGATGGACTGACAAACGGACGGACGGACGAATAAAAGGAAGGAAGAAATGAATGGAGGCATAGATTAGACGGATAGATGGATGGATGGATGGATAGTTAGTTAGACAGACAGACAGACAGACAGACAAATAGACAGACAGATAGACCGAAAAACCGACCGAACGATAGGATGGATAGATATGGACGGATATAACATCTGAAAGTCAGGTATGCCCCAAGCATATACTTTCATCTGACGTTTTCGTTAAACACATTGGTCCTTGGTGTCTAACAGTGAAGACACAATAAACTCAAACGAGACACAGACTCACGGCTGTGTTGGAGGAATGAGCATTTCTGTCACATATGAGAAAAAAAGGTAAACAGCCGCTGTTATGTTCGTTGAACGTCATATTCCAGTAACTGTGCAAGGCTTCCTGGCAGTGTTTAGCACTTCAATAAACAACTTATTATTATTATTGGTGATGCAATAAGTATTTATATCGCACGCGCTCCAACGCTGACGTCAAACGCTTATATCGCGGTGATATTTCTGCACAGGTCAAGAAACACCTGCTTGCAACATTTGTCAGCATGAAAGCTTTTCTCTAACCAATCTTGCTATATGTGCGGCAAACTCTCTAAATACTGAAACCTGACAAAAATCAATTAATTTCCATTGTCACTGTTTGCTTAGACTCCAAAATATTTTCCTAAATTCGTAATAAAGCGAGTGTCGTGTTTACAATAATGAAAATAAACATCTTGAAAGGGCAGAAACTCTTAATAGCCGCACACGTTTGCCCACCCGTGAGCAGAAGGAAGAGCGATTTTGTCGATAATATCAGTAATAATATTGCAGAGAAAAGCTTTACCGGCTTATAGAAATTTCAAACAGCTCAAAGAGAAAATATATTGTACTGATCCGCGTTAATCTAATGGCTAACAGAAAGATCCGCGTGTTCTTGGAACATACCAAATGAGACAAAAAAACTTTCTATATATTTCAATATCAAACAAGCAAACAACTGTAATAGTTTTGCACAATTTAACAATATCCTTGATCACATTTCATTTCGTTGTTGTACTAATATTTTTCTCTCAGCGAAGAACGATATTTCAGCAGAGCCACTCAAGCCAACACTTTCACAATGCGTTAAGTGACAACTATTCGTTCCCCATTAAAACATTTTTTTCTAAACTTTTTGTTCTTGTTACACTTAGATATAGACATCGTAAATGCAGATATAAAATCAATTTGAAAAGAAACTTTTAGAAATAGAATGTTGCTGTTGCATTTACATAGGAGAGCAACAGTAACTTTCAATTTGAGTTGTTGTTGTTCCCACTGATGTAATGTGGTTTGGTTGAGACAATAACTAAAAACCCTTTGTATAATTATCTTTCTGTGAGGTCTGCCGCCGTCGTGAAAACCTTCTTTCAGAAAATGAGCGACTCCAAGGAGACGGAACCGTCTCGACTGGAATCTTGCAGCCACGTGTCGTCTCCATTTTGTTTCATGTGCCACATTTGCGTAAACTGTTCAAGTACCTGCAGAAAACGCACGGCCAACATACTGCCATTGAGAACGGTTGCTTGAATAAAAAATTTTGCTTGAATAAAAAATAGACTGATCAATTATTTATAGCTTTAGGTTTTGTCTTGACAAACGACTTTGTATTCGATGCTACGATGTGCTAAAACTTTGCACTTGCAGTAACAGATTGTAATAAAATAAGTCTAGACTCTATCTCAACTTTTTTCAAAAGATGGCCTAGAACAAAAGCATTGAAACTCTTCAACGATTCAGTGCCACTAAATAGATGTCGTGAAAATCACCTGCTTCTATTCATCAATAAGTGATCACATATTACACTCTACTGATCACGCATCGCCTTTTTGAGATGTATAAATATCAGGTCTGAAACCATAGCAAAACCTCAAAAGTGCTGCGTTTGTGGGAAGTACATGCGATTTGCTTCATAGAGTTTCCCTTTGTTTTTCTTTTTGTTACTTTGGGGAATTTTGTTCATTTTGTAGTAGAATTTCTTGTTTCGCATCCTTTAAAAGTTGAATACTTGCACTTTTCACTTTCAGTTTCTGTATTGCTGCTCAAGCTTTTGTTGGTCTGAGATCAAAGACAAAAGCTAAACCAGACTACACAAGTGGCCATTAGAATGGTTTTTACGTCATAACCTGTCCATCTTGACGCAAACCTCTCGTGGTATATTTCGAGTTATAATTGTTATGTATTGGCCCAGTTGTTCGAGAGAGGGCCGTTAAAATTAAGTTTAAAGTTAAATTTCTTCATTTAGAAATTCATAGTCCAGTTCCAGTACAGTACTTACCCTATTATAAGAACCTAGAATTTAAGAACCTGTTAGCCTAAAAATATCAATTTAGACCCCCTTTACATAAGAACCTATTTAGTCTAAAATTTGAACCAGGTTCTTATTTTAGAAAATGAACCTTAAAGATCTTCAGGCAAAGATAAGACATGGCTCTCATACATACATTGAAAGTACCTTAAAAGGTTTGAGTTATTATCTAAATTAAAAAATGTGTTTAGAGAAAAATATTTATATATATATATACATATATTATAACTGTATTGTTAAATCAACATTTAGCCTGATAATGAGAATTGAAATATCTACTAAAATGGGTCACGATCACATGCTGTAGTGTGCAAAGGCGAGGTCAGTTTTGGCATTAAACTGATATACATGCCACCCTTCTACTAGGCACTGGTATCATATCTTTCTTATAAAAATAAGAATCTGTTTAAGAACCTAAATAGCCTAAACTCCACTAAACACCG